>JAVTVJ010003271.1:0-85867 GCA_034509425.1 Eopsaltria australis
AACTGGAACCTGGGGGAATGTACCAGATTCATATTATCCCTGCTAACTCTTTGGAGCTTTGCAAGTTCTTTTGTGAAAACAAGTTCTTTTGGTATAGGTTGGTGTATGTATGTGTCAATTTTTATTTTCTTTCTCAGCAATTTTCTTTCTTACTTTTTCCCCACACCCTCACTTTGTGCTTGTTTCTCTTCTCCATTTTGTATCTGAATAAAACTGTACATGTGTTCATAGCAAATGAAAATATGTGAGGTAAAATTGAAAGAAATGACAACCAACAGCCCCAGATATTGCCAAAGTCACTAAATGTCTTGTAAAAAAAGAAGCTGAGCAATTCCAAGAGAATAAAACCCAGCCCAGCTTAATTCAAAAACAGATGTTTTAATTGGTCAGCCCAATTCAATAACTTTCAGGACCAATCTTTAATATGAACTGAACCCAAAAGCTCAATCCATTTGAATTCAGGAAAAATAAAACACATCACAGTGCAGGATGGGAGCAAAAGGCAGTGAGCTGGTCCCACTGCACTGGGCAGGGGCCATCTTCAGTTTCCAGGAGCCCCCTGGAGCAAGGAGTCCTCTCCCAGCTGACAGTGGCAGCAGGGGTGCACCTATGGCAGATGTATCGATACATGTAATTCACAAGTAGGACCTGGATTTCCTATATGAGTTAAAATTAAAACTTATGGTATAAAGCAGGAATATTATAACTAGGTAGGGTTCTGAATCATCTGTTTGTAAACAAAGGGGTATTGCTACAAAGCATGATAAATAAGTGCTTGAAAAAATCAGAAGTTTAAGAATGAACTGTGTCTTCACTTACTATGGTTCAGCGAGTGTTCAGTGGTTTGTTTTTTTTTTTACTTCAATAGCAAGAGCCTCTCAATTGGGCTTTTGCTCCTTCTGCCTTCCGTTTGATTGTATCTCATTACATAAAGAGCCTGTTAGGTTGGAGTAGTTATATACATACATATTGAGACTTCTGAAACTTAAATGTAACTATCCCAGTCTTCTGGCATTGCCAAGAAATTCAATCATTTCAAACTGATTGTGTTGAGCTAAAAATTACTTACATTAAATGCAGCCAAACAAGATAGGCACAATGAAATTTATACCCAGCGACCACATTGTTGGGTGTTTTTGTGCATATACAGAAGGGAGGAAGTACACATTTACTATGGAGATTATCAGGGTTAAGCATCTACTGCTGTTTGATGCATATGCACTCACATACACACACACAATTACATTGCAGAGGTATGTGTATGTATCAGTAATCATTCAAGATTTGTCCCACAACATCTCACGAGACACTGATTTTACCCACTTAGTTAAGCCAACTGCAATGCCAGAGAGAATAACAAAGCCTTTTTTTCTCTGATCTCTTTGACTTTATACAAATTCATGGCTTTTTTTAAGGTCAGTAACAAAATCTAGACCACCAGAGATACTGTAATTATAGCTTATGTCTGAAGTCTTCAGAGCTTCTGAGTTAGAATTCAATCAGCTGCTTGGCCAGCTCAGCAACTCATTTCTTTTGAAAGTCGTAGCAATAAATTGATTTCTTTGCTACTTTTCTATTTTAAATATAAGAAAAAATACTGCGCAAATGATAATACTTTTTAAAAGCAAGAGCCATTCAGCATGGAGACCTTTAAGAAGCTGGGAATGTGACTTTGGAGAAAATTTTATTTTGACGATGTATGGTTTCTGAGAAATTTTCTACATTTGCAATAGCAGGATTATATGAATTACATGAAATAAATTCATACATGCTTTCAAATGCACTGAACCATGCACTACTGCCAGGTTAGGAGTGTCAAAGAATTTTTTAAAATAAATTTCTTCCCAACACTATGAACAAACCTTGCCCTAATCATGCATATTTACAAGCTCAGCATGAGAAGGAGGCTCCTGGACATGTGGAAGAGTTTACAGTCAACAATAAAGCCTCTTTAATTTGCTTAAGATGAATAGTAAATGTTAAAGGTAATAGTAAGAATCAAAGTAAGAAATTCGGTGAAATCCTTCTGCTTCTCTTTAATGTACATCACCTTCTGCCTTCATAAGCTGTGTTACATTACAAGCTATGTAGCACACAGAAGCTATGTATCTTCTAATGCAGAGCCTGACTGGTCAGGCAGACAGAGGGGAACTGGGAAAAAAAGAAAGTGTTTTTTTTGTGGCCATGCTCATAGAGTAATCTCCACAGTTTCTGTGTTTCCCTTCCCAGAAGCGACAGCAGTTACCTATTCTATTATCATATAAAGTAGGTTGTAAATCATGAAATGGGAACTTGAAAAGATTCTGAAGAGAGATTAAGTTCCCCCTTACCCTTCCCCTCTAAAGTGCAAAGTGTCTGTGCAAAAGAGGAGCCTCATGCAAAAGCTATTTGGCTTATTTTCTGAACTTTCTCGTTGATCTCAATTGGAAACTCAGTGCAAAACATTTTGGCTTTTCAACTTTTGATCTGATCTGCAAGCAGCACATAAGGAGCACAGTAAGATAGATTTCCTTTGATACAAGATGGTTGCATTATTCAGATGAGTTTACTCAAATCTAGAGCAATACCCAGGTTTTAGTCCCTATGCCATAGATACATTTGTATACACAGGGCTTTCACAACCTTCCACTGCCTTCAGCAGAGACTCACACAGGTACCAAATTACACTTGTACACACTTGTTCCACAGCTACAACTTAGTTACACTTCAGTGTTAACAAGCATAATTCTCCATGATTTACAATATGGCTGCATATTTCTGTACAGAAGTACACTATAATGAAAACACAAAAGTACGTAAAAAAATTCAGTTGTATTCTTCCTGAGCTTAGTATGGGTATTTCAGTCTCAACTAGCAGCCTGAACAAAAAGTTGTCAGGTTGTTTTTTTTTTTTTTTTGCCTTGGCATAAATATAACTTTATTATTTACTTTCCTGTCTTGGTGAAGCCAAAAGATTATTTCACTTCAACTTCCCCTTGAGGCCACTCTTTCTTCAAACAGAAACACTGGATCAGTGAACGGAATAGCAGATGTGTGGGCACACAATCATTAATTAGGCAAATAAAAAATACGTAACTGTTGACTGTACAAAGAATTCATTCAAAATACATGCAGATCTGATTTATAAAGGATAAACCCTGCATCTTTTCTCTTCTCAACTGTAACTTTTACATTTCTATTCCAAAGTGATAGGGTCTAAACATACCCTTTAAAAACTCAAAATCAGAACTTGATGAGTTTGCTAGAGAGTAATGAAATAAAGATTATAGAACTATCCCTTTAAGAAGAAAACTATACTTACTCATGAATTTTGTGATAGTGAAATAACCAGAGAAGCTAATAACCACTAAGGGAATTGAGCTCTAACGTATGGACAGGATATAAGGAATAAGAAAATGGACAAGAAAGACAAGAAAAATTACACAGAGAATTATAGAAAAACACAGATCTGAAAATTATTTTGCAACTTTATATAACTCTGATATAACTTCTACTGAAGTTACTAGATTTGAGGCAGTCTAGCTTTTTGCTTACATGGCAGTGCCATTCTGAGTTTGTGATAAATTACTGCTTGACTACTTTCTTTTCCAGACACCTCAGAATTATCATTATGCAACTTTGTTGTTTCCAGAAGAGATTTCCAAATTGCTTTTCTTCCCCTTGAGTCTAGCTGTAATTACGAGTTTAAGACTCCCTCTAAGAGTAAGTGCAGCATTTGGAAAGTGGAGCTGAGATGTTTCAATGCTCTACACCTATGATTGTGTGTAGCAGAAGCATGAAAAGAAGGCAAAGTGACACAGTTTGCTCATACAAGACTTGCTAATACAATGGTTGGTATAAAAGACAAATGAGCCCTCACCAGATAATACTAAAGACTGAGGATTTTTATGAAAGGCAGACCTCTAGGATGAAGAAGACAGAGAAATCTAACGGATTTCCCAGTGAGAGGCTCAAACAACCCTCTAACACCAGCAAGACAAAACCAACATACATATGAGGACTTGTGGTTGTCAAAATTAGACAAGGCAGTGTTCCAGCCTGGTCACAGTATATTCTGTATCTTTTCCATTGTGCAGTCCTCTACATTTTTCTTATCTCTCTCTTGCCACTTTTTCTCACCTACTATCGTATCATAAGACCAGCTACTCATGCAGAAAAATAAAAAGACAGTTGCAGATGAGTTTGAGACCAGGACAAGTGAGGGCATAGGGCTTGACCAGAACAGCCAGATTACACAGCATCTTATTCTCAAACTACTTCTGTCAAAGACTATGCACAAGGTCAAAGTATCAAATGAGGCATGATCATATCTTCATCCTATGTCCTAACAGGCTCACCACAAAGTTTCTCTCTTACAGGATTTTTTTGGTACCTGTTTAAGTGAAAATAAGAACTATCAACCAGTGGCAACTTGGTCTTCAACAATAGAAGACCAGTGGTTTCAATTATTCCATCAAGAATTTGTATCTGATATAAACAGACTAGTTCATATCCATTTCTGGAAAGGGATTGCAATTTTGCAACATAGTTTTATATAAAGACAAAATTTCATGATACTTATTAATTTTCTTTTAAAAATTATATTTCTCATATGCTTTCTAATACCCTTTATCAATTATTTCTTTCAGATTAATGTAAATTTTCTTATGATATGCCCAGAAATGAAACAGATTTCTCTTCAGTCAGAACTCTATTTATATATAGTGTATACAGTTGCTGTATTATGAATGTCTTATTTGTCTGGTTATTCCACTAAAGTGAATGTTCCAAGTCTCAAGAAAGAAAAATTTGAATTCCTGTCACTGCAAAGTTCCTACCCTTATTCCAAGAATTTCAGGATCCTATACTATTTTAAAGGAATTTTTGTGCAATTTTAAGACATTGGGTACCATTTTGACTTACACCTGGAAAGGAAAATACTTCCCACAACCAATTACTGACAAAATATATACACTGATATCTCAGTCCAGAGTATAGTCTATTAAAAAATACCCTACCCATAATTTAAAAAACGACAAATAATGCAAAGGGGATAACTAAAAAATAATTGCCTTTGAATTATACCATTTCTGCTCTTATTCAAAATGCAAAGGCCACTTAAATTAGGATGACTTGTAGTAAAATTTCAGAGAACTAACCACAAAACTTTGAGAGAGATTAGTCCATTTTGTCAGGCTAACATCTTGTCAGCTCCTAAACTAAGTAAAATTTACAACCAGATTTCCAGTTAATTAAGTTATATTCAATACCTTGTAGTGATTCTATTTCTCCTGGAATTTTCCACGCTTATTTTTAAGAGAAACATGTACAACAGTTTACCTGGATATCACAAAGCTGTCCAGTATTTTGAAACAAGCAGAAAGACTCACTCCCTCAATGAGACAATCCACGGGTGTACCAACTTAACAGCCTGGTCTATTTGCTAGAGAGGAGTTCTGCTTCTCTCAGAGGAGTTCTTGCTTCTCACAAGATACACTTGTGGGTTTCATTATCATGAACAGTAACTGCTCTCCTCAGGATATTAGGCAAGAAGTGCTGGAGGAAAAGGGAACTAGAGTGTGTTCAGACTGGTTGGCTGCTGCCATCAGCAGTAAGCACCATGTGATACCCAAAGTATTGCATTTACTCCATATTGCGTAGCCCTGTGAGGCTGCTTCAGTGCCTACAAGCCTGAACCTTTACAGATGAGCTGCTAATGAAACGTGTGTGGCAATTACAGGCATAAAGGTGGACTGGCCACAAATCCAGTGCCCTGCTACCACTGAGAATCCTGGCTACATTCCCACTCATCAGGCATCAGCTAACGGGCTCCTTTGCTGCCCCATATTCGCCAGGGGGATCTTGAGATTCTGCTGGCCAATTTTGTAAAACTTCTGTTATGTGGAGATTTAAAAAAAACCCAAAAAACTACGATCATGCATTTCTTCTGTCCTTCCTCCTGTGTGTTCATCACACAAGGCAAAGTTTGACAGATGATATAGGATAGAAAAGCCAATACTGAGTAAATAAGCTTCACAAGAAATTCTAAACTTGTGTTTGTGCTGAAGGTAAATCAAAACCACAAAGGCGGAACCCTCTATAAAATAGAGCTCAGTGAATTTGCTGGAGCAGTGCATGGGGAAGAGATTGCAGAAGAAAAGCTGTGTGTCTTTAAGCTTAATTAAAAGTTATCTGAATCTTCCTCATGGTCTTCTACTCTCCTTCTTCACAAACTTCTTAGTATTTTTTTAAATATTTTGGGGTGTTAAAGTAAAGCATTGAAAGTGCTTAATATTTTTAGCACACTTTTACAAAAACTTCTGGCTTAGCTACTTCAGAAGTTTATTAGGGTGCTGGATGGAGCTAAATTGAGTTAGAAACGCTGCAGGCCAATGATAACTGATTTTTTTGTAATAGAACAATGATTTTTTGTAGTGGGAGAAATGCAGTTCTTAATGCTATTCATTCAGTTAAACACCGTATTTTATTTATAAAACAATATTTATTTGTGAAAATAATCATCACAGATGAGAATGCATTTATTATTAATACTAAGGCAGATCAGAATTTATGCCTTGCTGTTGCATGCAGCAGCCTTCATGACTCCCTTGAAATGCTAACTGCAGCAATACAGTCATTTTGTGTGGGTAAACACCACTGCAAGGGTTTGCTCACAGTATCAGCTCTAGACAAATCAAGCAATGATCAAAGAACTAGCTTATCGTCACAGCTCTGAATGCTAGACAGTTCCTGTTGTCTTCTCTTTCATCCAATACACACACTAACTGACAGAATGCTGTTGAGAATATAAATTGCAACAAATACAATGAAAATAAGTTCATGCTGTGAAATTTCTGTGAAAATTACCCATCTGCAATACCCACCATGTGCCTCATTTTACATTTGCAGGTGCAATAGCTTCCTGAAACCTTCTCTGGTTTTTTTCCACTTATTTGTGTGAAGGTTGCTTGTGAGTGATATAGGGAAATTAGCTATTTTTAGGTGAAGAAAGAATCTGAATAAATTAATACTTTAAGGAACAGGACTCGCAAGCCTGAAAGCAGTGTAAAGTTATTCTGCCTTTTTTACTTTCCACAAAAACAACAGCAGCAGGAGCAACAAAATCACAAGTTCACATTCAAGCAAGATAAAGATATTAATAATGATAATGCCTTCTCATGTGCACACATGCCATTACACTCTCTGTATAGACCAAACCCAGCATCTAAATTCCAGCAAACCAGTGGTGTGCTACTGCTCCTACGTGGAAACGTTATGACTGCAACTTTAAGTATATTATTTTTTTATCAGAGTATTTATTCAGCTGTTTCCATGTAGCTTTGGGAAAAGGGGCTACTTAGGAATAAAGTTTGTCAAAAATCACGGAATGAAGAAAGGGAAGAAAAATAACCAGAACCTTGGCTATTCAGGAAAAGTGTGGCAAGCAGGCCAAGGGAGGTGATCATACCTTTCTACTTGGCCCTCATGAGGCCACATCTGGAGTGCTGTGTCCAGTTTTGGGCTACTCAGTACAAGAAAGAAATGGAGATATTAGAGAGGGTTCAGCAAAGATCACAAAGATGATTTGGGATCTGCAGCACCATTCTTATGAGGAGATACTGTAGGACCTGGGTGTGCTCAGACTGGAGAAGGGAGTACTAAGATGGGATTTTATTAATGTATAAAAATATCTCAGAGTGGGTTCCCAGACGATGGTGCCAGGCTCTTTACAGTGGTACCAGGAGACATGACAAGGAGCACTGTCCATAAACTAAAACACAAGAAGTTCCACCTAAGTGTGAGGAGGAACTTCTTTCAGTTGAGGGTGGCAGAGCACTGGAACACCTGCCCAGGGCAGTCATAGAGTCTCCCTCTCCGGAGATATTCAGCACCTACCTAGACATGTTCCTGTGTAATCTCATCAGGATGGCTGGATTAGAATCTCAAGAATTCTCTTCCAGGCCTAATGATCCCATGATTGTATGAGTCGCTGCTGTCAATGCTAGTCCATCTCTTTAAGATATTTTTCTTTCATCTCCTGATGTTCTTTGCTCCAGAATGGTTTGAAAAGTCAGGCACTTCCATCTGAACACCTCTTGCTTTCCAATTCAATGGTCACAAAGAATATAATAGTTAGGATTTTGTTACCTCCAGAGCTGTGGCAACACTATTGTTGGAGTTGCTGTAAACTAAAGGGACATGATACAAAAAAAAAAACTTTCTCTTTTGACATTGTTTTTAACCTGCTTCATTCTTCATTTCACTAACTGTAAGTGTATTACATGATCCCAAATTAGGTGAGACACCATGACAGAGTCAGTGGTGAGGGAGAGTGGCAGAAGAAAAAGGCAGAGATGACTGGCTGGGGCAGCTAATCTTTAAACCATGTGTATATAGGGGAAGACAGGGCTGAGGAGAATTAATATTATCAAAGCAGCTTGAAAATCTCCTTCCTAAGTACGAATAGTTTTGCTCTGTATTATACAATACATGCAACTATGTGGAGCACTGAGCAAGAAAAAGTCAAGGTTACCAGCGTTTTTCATTAAAACTTTGCTTCCTGCCTTCTCCTCCTTTCTCTCACAGGGCTTTTGCCTCCTAGTTGTTACCGAACAGGTTATATTTCTGTAAAAAGTAGTCTATGCAGAAGTGAGGGAAGATGTTGGAAAACTCTTTTAACTTTAGCACATTAGTGTATGATCTGTATTCATGGTTAATGCTTAGTTTTGTACCATACAGTGCTTAGTACAAATACCAGAGATTAATGTGGCCTTATGTTAACTCCCTACATCTGTGACTAATAAGTCTTGTGCCAGCTAATGCTTCCTTGTTTACTTCTATCAGTGATTAATATGTACTAGCTGATATCTTACTTTTGAGAACAAGGATTGTGTGTCAGAGCTAAGAATGATAAGAGAAGTACATTATGACCTGACACTCTCAAGGAGAAAAATTTCATCAGAAGATCTGCAACCACATCCAAACAAGTAAACTAAAATAATTAGTATTACACATGTATTCAGGAAATGTGATGAATGTGTATTAGTTTCAAGAATATAATCTGGTCTGTTAGGTTACCGAACTTGTATGTTACAAGGAGAATTTCCCATGCATTCAGTGTTGCTAATAATTAACTTAACTTACAAATTGGTTGGAGAGTTTATTTCCCAGTTTTCGATGACAGGGGGGCAGACTTGGCACAGGAGTAGAAATAATATACTTCTCAATCAATACTCTCTGTACATACTTGTACTAAAGAGTTTCAGACTATCTGGTTTCGTGCAGCTTCTGGGGTAACATTTTGAGTACATGAACCTCATCAGGGGCAAGGCAAAGAGTCAGAAGTTCTGCTTTACAAAGCTGTGCCACTCCCCAGAGTGAGTTCTGGGGAAAAGTGTCATCTTGCCATGACAGTGATCCTATTACAGCATCACTTTGGAAAGTACCTGATTTTCAGAATAAACTTGATATTCCTGAATACTGGCAGGAGCTTCTGCCTACAATTGCTACAGCACAGTATGAGAACCAACATTTTTGGTAGAGTCAGTCTGCGTTATCTTTGTGTCTGCAGACAGGGCTAGACTTCCTCAAAAATGTGCTGTTGCATTTCCATCGCTTCTCATTTGAAGGCAGTTTTAGTATTTCTGACAGAAGTTTGGTCATGAGCAAACTAACAGCATTTCCTTGTGTCTTCATGCACTGTCATGCTTATGGGAAAAATTTGGCTTTCCAGATGCTGTTTGAGTACTACTGACATGCATGATTCCCTGGAAACTCTTCAAGTCAGTGCTGTGTCTCTCTTGTTATTCAATATCTATAATCTTATAAGCATTATTATTAATATATTTATACTTGCCTGAACAAGGAGTGCAGAAATCTGTTTCCGTCATTTATATTTTTCTACACTAGAGAAAAGTAGGATTGACAAATTCAAGAAAGAAGCCAAAGGACACTTGCAGTGTCCTTACCCTGACTATGCCTTGTGAGGGGCATTTTTCTGTCATGAAGGAAACCCCAGCACACTCCAGAGCATCACAATCAAGTGTGCTTTAAGATTCTGGTTTTCTGCTGGGGTGTATGTACTGTAATAAATCACCATCCTTCCTGGGGACAGCTGAAGCTGATGTAAAGCACTTGCTGTACAAAAAAATCTTTCATGCAAAAAGCCAAAAGTCTCTCCTTTTTGTGACTTGAGGAGTGCTCAAATATCAAGCAATTTTTATTTCAATATAAAGCTCATATTCAGGCATTAGCTGTCATGTTCGACCAAGCGATTCACCTGCACAGCCCTGCACCCCTTCCCTGCCTGCCCCCGCACTGAGCCCCAGTGCTCTGTGCCATGCCCCAGACTCTTCCCTGCCCCTTCTGCACACGGGGGGGCTCAGATTAGGTGGCTTTTGAATGAGGGTTTTTGCCCTGCAAGCTGTGTGAGTTCTTCTCATGTCAGCACTCTTGTGTTCTGTCTGCCTGGGTGCAGCAGCAGGCATTCAGGAGGAGTTGAAAGCAGTTCCACAGAAAACACTGCAGACAGACCAAATGGGAAGATCAGGCTTTTGCTAAACCTTCCACCGGGAAACCTTCTGGAGGGCACAGAGTTCAGCACGACATGATGAATGCAGGCACAGCCCCATGAAACAGGGGCTGAAGGGGCTCACAGAGTGTGCCACAGCACCACTGCCGCTCCCCCCCCACAGCGCTGCCTCACTGAGGGCCACCGCTGATCACCAGGGGGAGCTTGGCCACACCATTTAATGAGCTAAACTGCGGGTGATGTGAGTGAAGCTGTGATGGCTGAGTTTGCAGCAACCAACTCCTAGTGTGAGGCAAGGGGAATATGGAGAGGACCTGGTGGCCATCTCGGTAAGGCAAGCCAGCCTCTCAGAGACTGGCAGGCAAGCAGACTCGCTGGCAGGGAAGTTGCTAGAAGCTGTGCATGAGAGGAAATCGGAAGAGACTGGGGTGAGAGGGAGGATGGAGGAGCAGGGCAGGGCTACTGCGAGCCGAGCACAAGCAGTTTGTGTGGGGAAAGGACGTGTGGCAGCTGGGGAGGGTCTGCCCTGGTGATGTTTTTCTCCCTCAGCTTCCCTCCTCCGTGCCCTTCAGGAATGGCTGTGCCTGTGCCCTGCCTTCCCGCACCATCGGCTCGCCGGGCCCCGGCCCCGCGCCTCCCTGCCCGGGCTCAGGCTGTCCCGGAGGGGCCGGGGCCGGCGGCAGCCGCTGCAGGCCTCAGAGCGCGGAGGCGGCGGCCGCAGCAGCTGCGCCGGGGAGGGGAGAAGGGAGGGAGCCTGGGCTGCGGGAAGGACACATTAAGACGTCAGAGAGGAAGGAAAACTTTCTCAAGGAACAAGTTGCTTCACTTTCCACCCTATATACCCTCATGTGAATGGTTAGGCAGGGGATTATCAGCTGGTCTGGCTTCCCCTTCAGCATCCCCCCCCAGCTGCTGTTACCAGGAGGAAGTGGGAAAGCAACAGGGACAGTTTTAGCAAAACACTCCCGACTTCCCTTTCTCTTCAACATGTCCTTCCCTGCCTCCGCCTGGGAGGCAAAAAGGTGTGCAAAAAACCCGTGCAAGTACCTCACGGAGAGTTGTGTAAACCCTGTGGAAGGGAGACAAGGACATCCAACGCTTTCATACACAAATTAAACAACTTCCTTTCCTGCTCTCTCAGATATTAAACACCCATCAGCTCTTCATCTGCTTGTAGAGCAGGGAAGCAAAACAGAAACTCGCATTTCCTAAAATGCATCCAAGCTGCAGGCAAGGTCCCGTTCTGAGGTGTTTGCCCTTCTGCACTGCCTTAATGGGGCAGAGAGGACTTGCAGCTGACATCTGTGCCTGTTCAGGTATCGCCTAGCTCAGGTATCTTAGGCTTTATTTAGGAAGTGGGTAATAAAGGGCCTTTACCCTTCAAAGTATCCTCCTTAAACCTCTGAATAAAAGGTTTCAGATGAGAGCAATTTAGTCTCCGTTAATGTCAGATTATTTCTTTTCAACAGCTTTTCAGTCTTTTCGTTTGAAAAAGAGGAAGATCAGACCTACATTTGTTTGCTATTCCCCAGTTCATATGAGAAGAGTCATGCTGCTTTTGCTTTTAAAATATATTTGCTTAAAAAACACAAACAAAATCTCCTAGCTTTTCATGGTCAATCTCAATTAGTCAAACAAACCCTAGTAGAGTTTAGAAAAAAGTGAGTTTTAATGAATGAAAATTTACACCTTTCTGTACTTTATGTGCTCTCAAGAAGTTACCTGTCACAAGTGAGGCTAAATTTGAACACATTTGAAAAAGAAAGTTAAGGCTTAAGTTAAATTCTCAGTTGCCAGGAATCTTTCACCACTCTGCTTCTGTATCTTTTCTCAGTGCTCCTGCGATAATTAATCTTGTTTATTAGAACTACATCTAATACTTGTAGAGTCTTTTCTCGTGGGCTGAAATTTTAATTTTTTTAGTTACCATGTATGCTATACTGCAACTATTTTTATACTCTGAAACAAGAAGGGGGAAAGGGAAAGCTTAAAAAAAGAGAAGACAATGATGTGGCCTAAATAACAACTACAAAGAGAATGCTCCCACATCATAAACATTTCAAAACACAAAGTAACTTCAGAAGCAGTTTTAATCAAAGACAATAAAGTTTAAAAATGAAAACACAGGTTAATCCAAACGTCTTTAAGAAGAAGTTTCAGAAAAAATTTCCTAAGTCATTCTGCATAGTATTTGCTTAATGCCTGACATCCTTTCTATGTCCCTATCCTTTAGGCTTTTAAAAAACTTTGACTATCCCTGACCCATTATCTTTAGCAGGTAGTGGCAGGTTCGTGGCAGGTAGTGGCACCTTCTGGCTTTAAAGTAACTGGTTAGCCTGTGATATAAATCCATAAACAAAAGAAGGGAGAAGTTAGTTTAGTGAGAATGCATTCACCTGTGCCTCTGGCAATCACAGCAGAAAACCAGGATCAGTTTTCCATCTGCTGGAAGTCCTTTTGGTAAAGTCAGCTTAGACAGAGAGTCTACACATACCCCATATTCTGAAGCCTTGCTTCTATACTAAGAGTTTATTTCAAAAAGAGCATATCTTCTTTCCTGTCCTACTATCCTGTCTTTTTTTTCAAGGCTTCCCACTCTTCTGCTGACTTCACTTTTCCCCTTTTTAGCCAGTATTTGAAATGTGCTACCTGGGAAGTAAGAGAAAAGTGAGCTGTGTGTCCCCTCTTCCGTGTTACACCTGCCCTGCGGTCAGATGGATCTCGCCTTTCAGCCGTGCACAGAAGGGAGCCCTTTCACGCAGCGCTTTCTCTGTACAAATATCATGTGCCTGTTTTTAACGTGGTGCCTTCCCTGCTGCTCTTACAATAGTGACCTCTAGTGGAGGAGCCTCTCCCCTTACAAATCGTAACCTTCCAGCGTCATTTTAGGTAAAGAGGGAGCAAGGGTGGAAAATCTGCTGGCCCTCTAAATTGTACCAGTATTTGGTTTCCATCACTGTTAAAAGAAAAATAAAAGGAAAAAAACCACCAGCCCCTCAGAACCGCAACAACAACAACAACAACAACAACAACAACAACAACAACAAAAACCCCAAACCAACGAAGAAATGGAAATTGGGATTTTGGTGGTTTTTTTTTTTTGCATTGTTTCCAAGGCTTTCCCCCCCCCCCCCACCGTCCCCGTCCCCCCCCCCCCCCCCCCCCCCCCATTGTCTTTCACTGTGTCCGTGTGC
Organism: Eopsaltria australis; assembly: GCA_034509425.1. Lineage (NCBI taxonomy): Eukaryota > Metazoa > Chordata > Aves > Passeriformes > Petroicidae > Eopsaltria > Eopsaltria australis. The sequence goes on from JAVTVJ010003271.1 coordinate 13,705, forward strand.
ATCTCTGAGATGAATATGCCACACTTCCCTCAGACATTTGAAAACAGCAATAAAGTCTCTGCTTTGCCTACTTCTCTTAGCTTCTTGTCTGTCATGTGTCCTAGTTCCCTGATCATCTAGTGTGAGCACAGGGAATTGAGGTACTGCTGTTATGTTTGCTCAGTGCCTGCCTGCTGCCTTGCCTAAGAAGCAAAGAAGCTATGACTTTTTTCTTAACTTTAATCATGCAAATTTAGTTACTTACTAAGTCTATTATTTGCACTGTTACAGGCACTTGAATCTGCAGTTTACACAATTTGTGTGAATGAGTAGGGGAAATTCAGCAGTGTCTCTTTCAGTTTTGCTGTTGCCTCAGAGAAAGTACAGGCTGTGACTGATGAGCAGCATATACCAGCCTTTTTGCTCCAGAGCCTAAATTGTACGGGGGAAAAAAAACCCCATTTTTTTGTTATGCAAGATCACACTGCCAACCTTTTGCTGAGCACAGCTAGATTGAAAGGTAAGGTGAGTCTCCTGAGCATTCATCAAAGATTGGGCCACTGGTAGATCATCTGGTGAACGGAATATTCTTGTTGTGGAGCATAGGACAGCTGCTGACTGTCATGGGGAGAAGAGCAGCAGGAAGCAGAAATGCAGCAGTGGTCAGTCTGGGTGGGACCGTACTGTTCATTCTTGTGAGCTATTGGATAAATTTGAGCCTGGACAACTTCTCCTATGGGATGATGAAAAGAGATTTGATAAAAAATTCATGTCCTGTGAGGAAAATACTCAAATCCCTAGAAACCTAGGTGTAGAGTAATGAATTAAAGACTGTGATTCAAAAAAGAATAAGGTAAGACCACAGAAATCATAGAAACAGGACCGCTGGGGAATAAACACTTGATTGACACAAAGATTTTCGAAATAGTTAAAAAATTACTAAGGGATGGAGAAGATCAATGGTTATGATAAATGGATGTTTTGAGAGCCATTTTAGAACAGTAGTAAGTGAGAGCCTGGAGACATGATTTCTGAAAGTTTTTCTTCTCCAAAGACATAAGAAAACAGGTGTCCCTGTGACTCACCTTCAGAATCAAAATGCAGATGCCCTCAGGGGTTTAGAGGAGAATTATGGTATTGTAGAGGTTGTGACACTTCTCAAAACCTTAGCTAAACAAGTGACTAATGGGAAGAAAAGCTGTTAGAGTTGTGTCAGCAGAATGAAAGGAACACCCAGCCAGAGCTGCAAATACAAGATGCACAAGATCCTCTGATCCCCATTTCATTCTATGAAAACGTAAACTCCCTAAAATTATTAAATCATTTTGCCTATAATTATGGATTGAACTTCTTACATGTCCCGTTTTTAAATGTTTATAAATAAATAATTTTCATGGCCTTTCAATATCTTCCAGTGAGGTTATTGCGAGCTAAAGAGACCATTGTTCACAATTTCAGTGCTGGAACATAAGTGTGGCTTTGTTTCTCTACATTTCTGTGTAATTTTTCCATTCTTAATTTTCTGTGTACTTCACCTTTAACATAGAAGGATGTGGCTGAAGGCAAGTGCTCTTTTTGTTAATTACATAATTTTCCTGTAAAGAGTCCTGAACTCTGATAGAGACCTACTTTTATTGTTTTTAGGTTTTTTTCGTTGCTATAATAAAAACCAGTATGAATGGCTTGTAAGAAAAAATATCTAAAAAGGTGACTTTCTGTGGAAATGAATCCACAAACCTCATCAGGTTCTTAATCCCAGAATGTTGATTATTTACTGATAAACACTAAAACTGCTCCTACAACAAAAAATTTAAAAGTGCACCTTTAAATATCCTTGTGTTATCTGTAGTATGCTATGAGGAGACATTAACAATGTCACATTGTATGTTCTTTATCAGCTTCATATTTACATTTGTTTATGCATATGATTTATCTTTGCCTAATTTACATATCTAACACATTTTCCTATATTGGCTTTCCCTCCTCCTCCCTCCCCCCCCGTTCTACATGAATATGTAAAACTTTAACAAATAAAGGTAATATGAAAGTTGTTGTTGTTCTGAATTCTAGGGGTGTCTGCAAGCGTGTTTTTTGTCAAAGTTGCAAGGTGATAGGGAAGGTTGCAATTCATTCAACATCTCTTAAATAGGCTAAAATAGTGCCTGATTTTAGTGTGAACGGTCTAGTGAATGTAATAGTAGTCCTGGCTTGCCAATAGTTTTCCTTAACAATTATGATGGGCCTCTCAGGCTGGCTGCAGGACACTAGAGGATAACTGGGGCGCTGGGATTTGAGAGGCTCTGAATGCAGCTTGTCCCTCTCTGCCAGCAGAGGGCATTATGCACGCACAGAGCAGAGCTGTCTCCGAGTGCTGCAGGCAATCTACCTGCTGCTTGTCTGGCTTTACCGTTACAGTGTTTTTCCTACTGTCTTAATTAGTGAGTCAAAAAAGTATTTTTGGATGTAATTGGGGCAGATGTTAGTTTATAGCATTTTTGAAAGTAGCATAAATATCAGAGGAAAAAAAAAGTCAGTGTTTCTCTACTTCTTATGCTCCAGTTCAGCTTGACAGACAGAGAACCTGTGCATGTTTAATGAAAACAGAGCTATCCTGAAAACTGTACTACACCTAACCCTGAGGGCTGTGTTTTGCACAAATAAGTTTCAAAAGTCTGCCATATTCCCAGTTATGCAAGATCTGCTGATCTTCTCTGGCTATGAGAAGTCCTGTGATCTCTGACTTTTGCAAGCAGGTAGAAGTCCCTTCACACAGGGTTCCTTAGAAGATGTTTGCTTCTGAATGTGGTTAGACATTCAGCCCATTTTATAACAAACATATGATTGTATATTATAGAATGTATTCCTGTGCAGAATCAGTAGGATTTTTTTTTTCTTTAAACAGAGTAAATCCAAGTAGATCAATCAAGTTCCTTGGCTAGCCTTATTTTCATCAGAAAATTTATTACTGCATTCTCATGTCTCAAAAGTTTTTTTTCCTTCTTAGAGTATATCTGAGAATTACCAGTATCACTGCAAAAACACTTGCATGTTTAGGGCTTTTTCTCCAGGTCAGGAATCAATGTAGCCTATCCTGGCTTAAAAGCAATGGAAAATGCAACTTTTTTCCTTTGTGTTAATGAGCTTCAGTCTCACCTGTCTGAAGCTATTATTATAGTTCTGGTATTTTTTCATCTGATATTATATCCCAGTGTTTTGGTCTAAACTTTCCTCTGTGATGATGGTCAGAAATGAAATTGTGAATTCTATGTTTTGGTTCTCGTTTGAATTTCAAGATTCTGCAGGCCTAATTTTCTTCCCTATATCTCTTTCTGTATGCACTAAAACCAGATTATACCCGGTCTCATGTTCAAAAGGTTAATTGAATATTTTTTTATAAGAACACATTTTTTTTCACAAGTTTGTTTTCTGGTGTAAAACTGACACAAATCAAACTTTCTTAGAGTGTTCCTCACTCCACTTTCTTCTGTTAGTTGTTATGCTCTCCTGTTTTTTTTCTGTCTTCTCATATTGCTATAATATAAACTTCCACCTGTGCAACATCAAAGCAAAGAGCAAAGAAGTAATTTCCTTCCTTGGTGAAGCTTTTGGGTTGCCTGTGATGCAAAGATAAAAGCACTTCCTTCCCCATAATTCTATATAGCATTGTCAAGAAAATAGACTAAAGGAATAAATTCATGGTTTGCATTACTTTGAATTGTCATTCATATTTGGATTTAGTGAAAAAAACCTGGCCATTTGAAAGATTTAATTAAAATAGTGAAACTGTTAATTGTTGCTTATTTTCAGGCTGCGTTTGGCAACAGCAGAAATTCAGTGATCAACATATGCACATACTTACTGTTTCTAAACAAACCTGTTTGTGAAAGCAACCACACACTTGAATCATGCCAGAAGAGTAACTGTGCACTTGCTGTGCAAATTTTAATGTAGGATTTTGCAAGTATAAAGATTTCAAACATATTTGGTCTCCTCTGGCACAAGTTAAAGAATCCCTGTGGCAGCTGGAAATCAGCAAGCAACAGCATAGCAAGATGCTACTTCAGGACTCCTTATTCAGAGCCTACTTATCCATATGTAAATCTAGAGTAAGTCGACTTGAATTATTGGTGTTAGCAAGTGTAGTATTTTGACCTTTAGTACTTGATTCTACACGGTGGAATTACCACAGAAATAAACAAAGTAAAAATACCTGGTTTATATTTTAAAACCAAAAAATATCCCTTACATGAACACTTTGCCTCAGATTTGGGGAGAATTTGATCATTATGTAAAGCAGAGACAAATTCAACCAGAGCACTCAGAACTTTGTGGAGCATTATAAAGTGAGAACCATATTCTTTATTCAATCTATTTCACATTACTATTTTTCAAGTGGCACTTGTAATGGGCCTTTTTCACCTCTAAATATCACAAGGCACCTTTTTTTTTTTTCTTTTGAAAAAGGATTGATAGATTCAAGTAAGTAACTCTTTAGTAATACTGCATCCAGGGAAGATGATTGGATGTATGTACCATGATAAATGTATACAAGCTACTCCGGGAGTTCTAAATTATTTCCAAGAGCAAAGATGGCCTGAAAAGTTATGCAGATTTCTTACTTTTCAGCATTTATCTGTAAAATCACTTATCTTGAAATTATCAGTTTGATTTATTAATAAAATACTTATAAAAATACATATAGAGGGCCTAAAGAAACTGACTTTTTAAGGAAACAAGTTCTGTCAGTTTGCTAAACACACAACACCACACTACACTTCCCATCTAACTAAAATGAAGATATACAGATAAATTTCTTTATCTTTTTAGTTACGAAGTCCTGCTAAATCAAAATAAGATAGAATTTTTTTTGAAAATCTAGTTAGAAGGTGTGACCCCTTCCCATTTCTCAGACACATTCACACTTCACTGCAGAATTCCTCTGGATACACAAACCAATTTGTCAGTTTGGCCTTAAAAGAAGTTGTTTTTCTTAATTTTGAATGCTAGAATCAGTAAATCAAATACAAATCAGTTCAGATGATGAAGGATCTCTGAAAAATAAAAAGTTTTGTCATGCCCTCAAAGGAAGGAAGCCAGATACAAGGATTTGAAAACTGTTAGAAATAAATTTAAAGTTTTACAGTCCTATCCACAGCAGTTTTAATGCTAATGTACTCATGTAGTAAAAAGTAAATGAAAAGTCCTGTACTTACCATAATTGCAGCTCTTCTGTCTCCACAAGCCTGCTAAGGAGTATGCCCTGTACTAGTGCAAATAAAAGGTGTTATTTGTCCTTCACTGTGACCATGTTTTTAGAAAACATGTTGGTTATCCAGCCTTCACGTGAAAAGATATCAGCAATATTCTTGTTTTGCACGTTATCAGAGGCCTCACAGAATTTTAAACTGTATTTGTTTGGGTTACATCGCACCACTGTGAAGGATGAATAAATTTTATTCATTCGTTTAATGACTTCCAAGATTTTCATGAAAACCAGGTCTATGCTGATGATAAAATTATATAGTTATTTTTTCAGTAATCTTTGACTGAATTAAAAAGGCAAATGTATTTTGGTTTTGTTTTTCATATTCAGGGTTCCTGAATTTACATATATTTAGACTTCACTATCAATCCCCATGCATGTCTTCTTCTGACTCAGGCTTTCATGGATGTTTAAAATGTGAAGTAATTTTCTTTCTCTAACGGGCTGAACTATATTTGTATCAATTAGACTTTAATTATTCAGCTGTTCACAACTGATACTATCAGAAAAATAGGATTGTCCTGGTCTGATGGGTTATTAAAGTTCTGTAGTGCTACAGACTTCCTTTGCACAAAAATTAAGGGAAGAAGGGACATATGGCCATAAACTTTAGTGATGTAGATTTAGAAAAAACCCAAAAACTGTAACAAAGGACTTAATGAAAGGGGGTGAAAGAAGGAAGAAGGGGAATAAAGTCCTGGTTAATAGAGGAAAAAGGGTACTGGTATATATTGGTGATGTATAACTTCTAAATAAAAGTCAGTTGAGTTTTCAGTAAGGAATCTTCTCAGTATGAATTAATGGAGGATAAATATGATAGTAAAGTAACAGAAAATACTGTTGTCTGTGTCAGAAGCAAGATTTAAACTGCATTCTGTGGTGAAATCAGGATTTCCCTATAATCTCAGTGCTACAGCACTGAAAAGATTACTGTATTGCTGTAAATCCCAAATAATTTGTTTTCTATTAAACTTTCAATGGAATATATCAGTACTATCTATTATTCAGATAATAGCAAATACAACTACAGTTACTTATAAGGGCAATTAGCAAACATACTACCTGTTTTTCTAAACCAGGAAATCTCCAGGGCAACTACATGTTTATATTCTTTAGTACAACATTATGTAACTCTGAGAACAATTTTGAAAAAACTACATGAGTGAGAAAACATTAGATATATGTAGCTACATCTAATGTAGGTTTCACTAAAGGATTATGTCTGAATAAATTAATACTTGTTTTACAAAGTTTAGCTGACATTTAAGGCAAAAGTAATACCATTTACTTTATTTGTCTAGATTTCAACAGAGTGAATGTGATGTCCTTTGTTGAATTTTAAGTGACAGGAATTGGGAGATGTGGCCCCTCTGAAAGACTGCAACATAGACAAGGAAATGGTTAAAATTACATCACTTTAGTGGAAAGGGAATTACTGAGTTTAACTGGGATTACTCAGTGTTCTGCAGGCATCAGTTATGGGACTGGTCCTGTCTGATCCATTACTTGGGTCAGGAATCTGGTTCAAGAGCTGGGCCTATACTGATGTTATCTGAAGGTGTTCTAAACTCAGTGATTCTCATCCTAAGGAGAATCAAGTGGTTATACAGGAAGGAAGAGAAGAGTTTGTGTATTGGGGTTATAGAACTCAACCAAAGTTTAATAACAAAGTCATATACTTAAGGCTAGAAAGAAGATCTTTTTGCTTTGTGCCAGGGAGACAATGAGTCACTAACATGACATGCACACGTGAAAAGCACATGTAATTTGCATGCAGATTAGGCAAATGATTTTTGGGAGAGGCAGGAAAAGAGTTTGTGCAGAGGACTGATGAGAGCTTTTTAGAGTCTTGTGTGCAGCTCTGGTCAGCTGTGCTGAGTGACCAAGTGAAGACTTGCAGTATGTGTAGGACTGCCTGGTTTCTGAAAAGACACTGAAAGAGCTCACCCTGGGTAATTTAAGAAAGTAGAGCTGAAAGGTTATGACAAGGTCTGTAAGTATAAGGGAGGAAGGAGTATTTTTACCAAAAATATGGGATTTAAATCAAGTGTGGCTAAATAAGTTGTGGCTACATTTAAAATGGGAATTAAATTCTAAATTTGTATTCATTTGTATTAATTCATATTCAGAAATTATCTTCCAAAGAACATAGAGGAGGAGAGAGATCAGTAAGGCTTGCATGTGCTATATGAGCAATTTAGGAAAGACATTTACTAACAGGAGAGGGAGAATTATGCTGTTAGGAAAAAATCTGCTTATCAGAGACAGATTACTAACTGTACTGGAAAGATGCTTGGTCACCATGTCTGCTCACATGGAGTGTTAAATCTTAGATTATGGTAGGTTACCCTAGGCCTATCCTCTTGGTACGTTTTTTAAAGCAGGAATGTTTTCACATCCAGCTCTTTAGGATTTGCTCTGTCTGTTATAAGTTTCCTGACATCTGGTAGCTCTACTCTTGGTGGAGAGTTCTGCTGCTCCCACTGTGAGACAGTAACACCAGATCTTCACCAAGAGGTGCTTTATTACTGTTGTACAGTGCAGTAAAAAACCTGTCAGGTTTGAGGCTTTCTGAAATGTCCCAGGAAGACTGCGGGAATGCTAGATGCACATGTGTTCCATCCATTGGGAATATCCTGTGTTTGCACTTAGGAACATTAATTAGTGGAAGCTTATTAGCAGTAACCTGTTACCACTCCTGTGGTCTGAAGGGGCTGTTCATGGTGGCAGGAGTGGTCAAAAGCCTTTTTTTTGGTCTAATTTTTTTAGCCCAGTAGATTTTGTGGTTCACTGTTCTCTCCTGCTTCTTTTTGTGATGTTTAATCCTGGGTACTCAGAGTCCTTAGGGTCACTCGTGGTAAGCAGGAGGAAAGTAAAGAATGTTCCAGGGGACTCTTCCAGATCTAGACTGGCACTATGCAAGGGACCAATCTCATTGTTCTGATGGCATCTGGTATTTCTGTATTTCCAAACCACTCAACCCTCATATATCTTTGTTATTAACTGCTTCCTTATATCTTGCTTCCAAGGGGATCTTCTGATTTCTAGTAGTGTAGCTAAGTTAACATGGTTACCATTTCCTCAAAGGGCAACACTAATTTCTCTTTGTTTTCTCAAGTTAGCTGCATTTTTAAATGGTACCTCTTTGAGGACTATCCTTCCTCTCTCCCCAAACAAATTTTCAAATAATTGTCTACTGGGTTCAAAAGTCACTGAGGGAGATGGACAGGTAGGTGAAATGACAACACAATTGCATCAGCCTGGTTTTCTTGTTTTGGAAGTTGTGCTAAAAATATGGATGGTAATAGGACAATTCTTCTGTCCCCTTGTAATGTGCCTCTGATTTCACAGAAAATCTTTAAGGCATTGATATAGTCAAGATTCAGTGATGGACTATCCTGCAAATATTGTGAGGAGCAAGCATAATAATGCTAGTGAAGCTGCATGTCTTCATAAACATCATGGTGATCTGTGCTGTGAATTAGATGTGAAATATAGGGCTGATAAAAATCTCCAAGGGCATTTTGCTAAAGATAATGACTCTTCAAAGTTCTTCTCTAACAATATACCATCAATCAAATGATGCTATACACATTGTTCTTATACTCATCCCGGATTTTAATTCTTGAAAATCAGTTTGAAAAAGTACCAGAAATAATTATGAAAAATCATAATATGCCATTGACTAACAAAGATGGAGTATTCATGTTTTAATGACAAAGGAAAGGTTGACCACAGCTACTGTATCAGCACATCTCTTTTAATATATTTATTGTTTATTACTTTGTTTTGATTGCAAATCATTTAAGCTGCAGGTACTTTTAAATCATGCCATTCCACTGTTCTGATGTAGCTAGCTGGCCAGCAGAAACTGTGATTCATGGAACTGGTTTGAAATCCATTAGTGTTTTCTGTAAAAAGAGAAAAAGTAGTAAATAAATTTTAGGAGGTAGTAGCCATGACATATATATTTGGTCAAAATTTAAAAGAAATTTTATGTTCACAACTCACTAAGGTCATTATTTTATTGTATCCCAAATATGACTGTTATATAAAAGAATTCTAATGAAGAACCATCTGGACACAATCCTGTGTCATGTGCTGTGGGATGACCCTGCTTGAGCAGGGAGATTGGACCAGATGACCCACAGTGGCCCCTTCCAACTTGACCCATACTGAGATTCTGTGTCATTCTGTGTCATTCTGTGAAGGATGAATCAAAACTCAGTGTGATTTTCAGAAGACTTAAATGTCAGACTTCTGCTTCAAGAGTAAGTACTCCACATGTCTGAAACCATGTAAATACCTGAAGCCAAAGTTAGGTTAATATTTTTTTCTATGCCATACTGGAGGAGACATTGGTGAATGTGTGTGTGTCAAGAATAGTCATTGTGGTGCTTGCTCTCATGGCTGAATAGGAACATGTTAATGATACAGTGCAGGAATAAAATTAAGCTGCTTATGAGGCTTGTTTTTAGTTTAATAACACCAGCTTCATTGAATCAAGCAAAGGCTAACTTCATACCCTGAATTTAACAGGAGGGGAGTAGCACTGACATGGGAATGTCCAGGAGTAGGGAAACACATAGAAATACATGCCCAGAATAGTTTCCAATCCTGCAAAAATTGATTCTTCAGAGACTTCCTGAGTGAGCACAATTATCTACCTTTAATAACTTTCCATTTGTTTTGTGCTGAGGTTCTAAAATGCGTATTTACTTCTAGTATGCCCGTTGTGTGAAGGACTGGTCTTCAGTCTATTTAAAATCTGGCACTTGCTGGTTAATTTAAGTTACACTACTTATACATGTCCTCATGATATTACTCTTGATCTTCTAGATCTGTATCACATTCTTCTGTCAATGTTATGTTTTCCTCCTGTGGAGTAACTTATGGACAGACTGGAGATGTGGTGCTGTAGGAAGGTGTTTGTAATTTCCTTACTTGGGACTGTTAAGTCTTGCTTGACATGCTTTCTTCAGGGTGCTTCACAGGTGAACTACTAGATGTTACTGAGATCTACTGAAGCTGAGAGAAGGCAGTAGAAATCTTCCGATACAGATTTTTGGTACAGGTAGAGGACGTTGCAAGACTTACCATCAAGTAGTTTCACTGGGGAAACATTCAACATTTTTCCCTGTCTTTCCACCTCTTTTCCACTTTTGACTGCTCAGAAGATAAGGATCTTATGGCAACATGTTAAGCATGAAACCTAAACACTTTTTTCTGGGCATGAAAACTATTACTGTGTTCAGCAGGTGAAGAGATTGAGGTCTGCCTTGCCGTTTTAGAGACCAGAGCATACATCCTCAACATCCTGTTCTGTTTTGTTTGTTTTCTGTGTTTCTTATTGGGTTTGTTTTGTTTTGCTTTTCAGTAAATATAACTACTACTACTACTAGTACTACTAGTAATAGTAGTAGTAGTAATAATAATAATAATAATAATAATTTAATAAACCCCAGCAACCAAAAACCTCACGTAAAGCCTGTGACAAAACTATGTACCTAGACATTTCTTTAAAAATATTTCTTCAAGCTGAAAGTTTCAAATCAACTGTAGCTCTATCTTTGTTGGATTTCAGCATTCAATTTATCAAGTAAGAGACGTCAGTCTCCTGAACTGTCATAATAATTATTTTTCTGGAAAATAAGTCTCTTCCCTCTCCTTAAGACATAAACTTTTTGATGGGTAGTCTGACTGGAGATGAAATCTAGTTTTTTTGAGAACTGTATTTTTAGTCTATTTTAATCCAGAATTCTGTTCAAATCTTGAGTTTTCTAATATAATGTTACTTGTCAAAACATTCAAATAGAAATCAAACCATTAATAAATTCAATACGTTGCGGTTGAGCAAAGGTGGTATCAAATCACAGATTTAAGTGAACTTACCCATCACTTCATCAACTGCATCTCTGAAATGCCCCAAATATTGGCTGAGCATTTATTCCAAACTGCAGTAACACATTTAAAGAGGCTGCTGACCTGGTTTTGAGGAGCATAACTATTTCCCTTCTTCACAGGGCCGTTTTTCAATGCTTTCTCCCTGGCACGGTCTGCCATCAGGTCCTGGTGCAGGATTATTACACTGGCGAGTTCGAGTGCTCTCTCCATTGATGCAGGTGGACCAGGCACTCCAACAGCTCCAGCCTCCATCAGTCACCACTGATATTAACACATCATACAGGATTAGGCCATCTACCATTGTGGGGATTCTGCTGATCATTGCAGCCTCCTGAACACAACCCATCACAAAGATTTGGCTTTTGAAAATGTGTTTGTCAGTGGTAATGCTTAAGAGTCCTGGGCTTTCAGCATTTTTTTCATACTAGGAAACAAGCTCTAAGGCGCATTTTGGGCATCTGGGCATTAAAAACATGGCCACAGAAAATGAATTTACTGCACACTAAAGTTTTTATGTTGTCATTTGTGGAACTGCATTCTTTTCCCTTTTCCCCTTGTGGACCAACCTAATGTTAAACTAGCACAGTAATTGTGAAACATGATCATGTGCCAGCAAACACTGAGCTTTTGCAGAAAACTGGAGACAAAATAGTTTAAGACATAGTGAGATTGCTTTTGCCTGTAATCAGTTTACCAATACTGCACTGCACCATGCTTCATTAGTACTCCTGTGTACTTAAATGAACTCTGTGTCATTCCAAGACACAGTAATGTATGTGGGACAATGAACTCCAAATTTGAGTACCCTCTTAATTGAAAAAACCCAGTAACTTACCTTAACTTTCATACTGTGCCCTTGAGATTTGAGCAGTAGGTACAAGGAAGTGCTATGAAATGCTTCTGTTCTTATGAAGGCTCTTTTTGTTAGCATATTATTAACAAAAAATATGCTCATTTTAGTTTATTTGGAGTATTTACTAACCTTTCACTAATGTAGATTTGGGAATTTGGCAAGCAATTCCCTTAAAATGACTTGAGCACAGGCATGTACAGACTCCATCTACCAGCACAAGGGTGCCTCCATTTTTACAGGGTTCGCATTTACACACACTATATTCAGTAATGTAGTCTTCAATTGCTCTTGCCAAATTTTGTTTCTTTAAATATGCATCTCTCATCTTAACTGGAACAAGTGTATGTATTGGAGAAGGCTGTAAAAGAAAAAAAGTCCATGCATAACATACTTTTCCAAAGTTCTGAATCCTTTTATAGAATAAAAATCTGAGGAAGCAGTTAAGATGAAGACCATGTGTGAAAGTTCATGATAAACCTGGAGTCTCATCTCCATCTTAGAACAAAAGCTTTCAAACTGTAAAAATCCACAGCTTTGCAGAAACTGTACTTACCCGTTGCTGTATCACTACTGGAGCATCAACCAAAGATTTAGCCCACTGTATGTAATCCTCTACATCAACCACTTTGGATCCTCGTAGTAACATTTCTTTGATTTTTACTGTAAAGTCAATCGTCCCCCCCTCAACTAAGGAAAGGACATCATCAATGACAGCATTATCATTCATTTCTGCTGCAGGAAAAAAAAAAAAGAGGATGAAGAAGAGGGATATTTAATGTCCATGCATCTGGAAGAACAGTTGTCCTCCTAGTGCAGTCCCTCTTTGTAAAATGATTTTAGAGAGAACTCTTGGTTGTAGCAGAATTCAGTATATCTCTTTGATCATACCTCTTATCTGGGAGGAAATCTTTTATTTTGTGATTAAATTGGAAAACCCTAGATCTGAAAGGAAAAGAAAGGGTGGGACAAACGGAGACACATTATGGAGCTCATAGTCCTTTGATAACAAGCAAAAGAAAATGAGTAATTCTGCTGTATCCCCTAAGCTAAACCAGAATAGGGCAGGAATTAGAATTGTAGGAGCTTTTGTTTCATAGTTGAAATACAAGACCAGAGCACTGAAAATAATTGCCCCTTATGTGCTTAGTAGTAAATATCCTTCCCTTTTGCAATTTTAATTCCATGTGAAACAAAGCCCGTCTTCAGACACATAAAGGAGCAGAGGGGAACAATGGCAGGCAGGGGAACACAAACAGGGTAATCAGAGAAAGGGATCCCCTGCTTTGACTCCTCCCAGGCCTGTTCCAGCAGAGCCATTAGACCTGCAGAATGGGGCTGAGGATGCATCAAGAGCAAGATAAATCAATAGAAGTGTTCTCTGGATGCAAAGAATGGCATTTTGGGATTGCACAAACTTAAATACTTAGCATATATTTAGAAGGAGTGCCATTGAAAAGGTAAGGGGGGTTCAAGGTGGCCTTGGGAGGAACAAACTTGAGAAAATAAAGGGATAAAGCTTAAAAAGAGGACTGATTACACACACAGAAAAATGACTGCTATGTGACTGCTATGTGTACTGTCCTTCATCTTCGCAGCCTGTCCTGGCTTACCGTTAAATTCCATTCTAACTCTTTCCTAGGGCGAAGGGACTGTGTGCAGCAGCTAGAGCTGGATAAGGGCTGATGGGGACCTGGTGTTTGTGGTGGTAACAACTGGACCAAGTGACAATACGCATGCCAGTGTGTGATCACTAGCAGGTGTCAAGCCAGACTAGCAGGTGAATATGGGATAAGTGGCTTGAGAGCCACCAAGCAGCTGTTACTGTGGTCTAGATCTGGTGGCTTTACATGATGCAGTGACAGCAACATTCAGTAAGGGATGACCAACAGATGTCATCTACTTGGCCTTCTGAAAGGCCTTTGATACAGTCCCACATGATATCTTTATCTTTCAGTTGGAGACATATGGATCTGGAGGGTGGACTTGGTGGTGGGCAAGAAACTGGATGGACACAACCAGAAGGTTGTGGTCAATGGCTCCATGTCCAGATGGAGGCTGGTGATGGCTGGTGTCCCTCAGGGCTCTAGTTTGGGACAGATGCTCTTCGGTACCTTCATCAATGACAGAGAGTGGGGTCAGGTGCACCATCAGACAGTTTCCAGATGAAACAAAACTGAGCCATTAACCCAACAGAAGGATTGGATTTCATCCTGAGACACCCAAACAAACTTGAGAATGGGGCCCATGAAAAACCTTATGAAGTTCAGCAGGTCCAAGTGCAAGGTGCTGCACCTAGGTCAGGCAATAGCATGCCTGATCACAGGCTGGGAGAAGAAGTCATGGAGAGCAGCCCAGCTCAGAAGGAATTGCTGTGGGCAAGAGGCTGGATATGGCCCAGCCATGGTACTCACAGCCCAGAGATCCAAATATATCCTGGGCTGCATCCAGAGCCCCATGGGCAACAGGGCGAGGGAAGAGATTTTGCCCCTCTACTCTGATTTTGTGAGATCCAACCTTCATTCAGCTGAGGGATCTCCAAAAAAAGGAGGATGTGGACCCTGTGGAACAAGTTCAGGGGAGGCCACAGAAAGGGACAGAGTGCTGGAGGACCTTTCCTATGAGGGACAGATTGAAAGAGATGAGGTTGTTCAGTCTGGAAAAGAGAAGGCTCTGGGGACACCTCATTGCAGTCTTCCAGTACTTAAAGGGAGCTTATAAAGAAAGAGGAGGGTAATTTTTTAACTTGGTTATGTAGTGACCGAACAAGCAGGAGTGGTTTTAAGCTAAAAGAGGAGAGATTTAGATTAGGTGATAGGAGGAAGTTTTTTACTCAGAGGGCAGTGAAGCAATGGAACAGATTACCCAGAGAAACTGTAGTTGTCTCATCACTGTAGGCATTCAAGGCCAGGTCGGATGGAGCTCTGGACAGCCTGATTTACTATATTAAATCCCTTTCCAAAATGATGTGTTGTAACTAGATGATCTCAAAGGTCCCTTCCAACCCTAATCATTCTATGATTTTTTTTCTCCAGAGTGAGACAAGGGGAGAAGCTGGATACTGGAGTGACCAGGCTTTCTAGACCAAATACTGGAGGGACCTCAAGGTCCTGGGTTTTGCTGAGATCTGTTTGGATATGAGTCCATTTCTGTCCAAGGCAACTGGAGGTAAGAGGATCTAAGGGCCAATTGCTGGGTAGACTGAGCACCTAAGATCAATCTCTGGAGAGATCCACAGTGTGTCTGTGTCTTGGTGTGCATCAGAGAGTCTGCACCAGCAGTGGGAGTGGGGCTATGGTGTTATGTATCACTATCACTAATAGGAGAGGCTAACGATGCAGTTGCTGGTTCAATTGGATATTTAAGGTCAGCTGCTGGAGTTACCTGTATTGTTTATATATGTATATTGTAGGGGAACAATATACAAGGAAGCTTGTGCTGCCTTGGAGAAGGTGGCCTCCAGAGGACCCTCCCAACCCTGAGCCTTCCTGTGATTGTGATATTGCTCACTAAAAAACTTTCTCCCTGATCAGATGGAGAGGAGAAAAGGATGGAGCCATTGGTGCCATTTATGTTTGCCTGAGCACTATCTGTATTTTTTCTGTATTTATTTGTGGCCAGTGATGTGTTTATGTATGTATGTATGTATGTATGCATCATGTAAGTGTGTTCATGTGTGTGCATGCTGGGAACACA
The DNA here is from genome assembly GCA_034509425.1 of Eopsaltria australis. Classification (NCBI taxonomy): domain Eukaryota; kingdom Metazoa; phylum Chordata; class Aves; order Passeriformes; family Petroicidae; genus Eopsaltria; species Eopsaltria australis. The sequence goes on from JAVTVJ010003271.1 coordinate 29,397, forward strand.
TTTTCAGGCTGTCTTGACTAGGGAGCATGGAAGAATATGAATCTCATCTGTATTGGTCTACTGGATTTTTTCTTTCCCTAATTGTATTGATTAATCAGGAAAGCAATTGGCATTATCTTTCCTTAAGCAAAAGATATAGCATAAATCAAGGATATACTTACATTTGTCCTTCATATAAATGTTTTCACATTTACCACCATCAACATTAAAATTGGATTGTATGTTTTCATATGCAATATTGGCATCTAAGTGATAGCCAAGGCATTTTTTCACCTCTTCTACAGTGATTCCTGGTAGTAGAAATAGGTAATTAGATAGATGGAATGAGCATAAATAATGAGACATTATTATTCTTACAGAATGCATTTCAGGGCTATTGGAAATGTTTGTGGCTTCCTTCGTCCCATTAATCTTTTACTTTTTCCTTGTCTATGTAATGAATATGAGGGTGACTGTAATTGAAGTACCTGAACAGATGCAGGTGAGATCTGTGGTGATTAGGAAAATACCAAAAATGGATTTCTGTTTTGCGTTATCTAGTTGAAAGCAGGTGTCCCTTTAGGGACCATGTTTTCCTTTTATTATAATGAAATTCTGTATTTAGCAGCTGCTTAATATTTACTCTTTTTATGTACTAAATTACTGAATTCTTCCAGTCTCTCTCTCCTAACCTCAACTATATTTCTCTACTCCTTTTCTTCATAAAGTTAATCAAGGCCACTGATCTATTAAAAGTGCACTTTTTCCATAAATTATAATCCTCCTCTACCCACTACTGTTTCCAACACCTAATTTCTCCTTATTGAACTAAAACAAATCATCTGTAACAGCACTTTGGTGCTTTGCGACTTAAAATAATCCAGAACCACAATCTCGAGGTGGATAGACTAATAGTGGGAAACATAAATGAAATATTTGCCCCATGTCCCCTCGCATAGCCTGAATATTTGATACTAATATTGTTATTGGTGCTGCATGCAGCAGGTGCTTTTTTTCGGTTCTCCAAAATCAACATGAGAATTGCCTTTTCTCATTCTATTCCACTGTGATCACTTTAATCCAGCATAAACCCACATATGTCTGAATTGCACATGAGGGAAGATTAAATTTTTACTTTCCAATCTTAGTCAAGGCATTGAATGTTGCAAGCTATGAAATAAATTTCAACACACTCAAGTGCTCCATGTGGCTTCTAGAAAGCACTTCAGTTTGTTCCTTGTTTTTTGTCACCCCAGTACTCTTAGAGTGATTGTAGCACAAAAAGGTACCAATTAGCAAAGAGTATTTAAGGTTTAGGAGGGTTTTCTATTCTTTGGAGATCTCTTGTGAATCATGCAATTATTTCTAATGTTTTCACAAGGTTTGTTTAAGGTTTTTTTACCCCTCTCAATCACAGACCTAAAACAGATTCCAAATTATTCTGTAAGTTATAAAGGTTGACTCTTTCCTCTGTTAACTCATATAATTCTATAATGTCACTGGTGTGCCACAAGCACATGCAGTGTACTGTGCTGTTCTTAGTATTTTTCCACATACACAGATCTACCATCACACGTTTCTTTGAAAGTCTGGGAACTTGGTGATAATTGGCGTAGCAAGGCCAACAGAATGCATACCTAGTTGAGACATAGCGTAATTATCCAGCACGTAAACAAGTTCATATCTTCCTCCTACAGTTCCAGAGACCGCATAGTGAGTTCCATAATCTTCTAGGAATTTGAAATACTCCCCCTTGTCATATTCAGCAGGCAGAAATTTTAAATCATCAAGGAAACTGTCTGTGAGACGGACATCACGACTGCGAATTTGGAACCTTCCCAGCTGAATCTGTCCTTTTACGTGCAGAAAGGTTTGGTTCTGAGTGCAGGGGAAAGAAAAGAGAAGAGAGTGCCATTCTGGTACGCAGCACAGCAGGAAAATCTGTTCTATTGTACTTGTAAAGAAGCTGCATCACTTTTCAACATGGCATGCAATCTAGCATTATGGAAACAGGGCAAACTTGTTTTATAGAAATTAAAAAGCTCTCTGATTTAAACTGATGTATCAGTGAGAGTTATTTTAGTTGTTTCAATTTTGCAGAACTCTACCGGTACACATTTCAGCAAGGCCTTTCTGACCTATTTGACAACAGGTCTTTTGAAGCACAATGCGAAAAATGGCTTTCTGACATTCATAACAATGAAAAGTAGTTCTACATGACTTGCTGAATAGCAGAAGCTGCCCACTCAGGTCAGATGGAGTTTCCTCTTTGTTTATAGTCAGAGCAGACCTAAGTTCTCTCTTTTTTTTGGATCACTTCCCTGTTATTCTCAGACTATCAAAAAGGAGGGCACAGTTCCAATTAAAAACAAAACCCTTGGGACTGTTAAAAAGAAGGGCATAGCTCCAATTAAAAACAAACAAAAAAAATCCAAACCAACATTGTAAAAGGAAAATTAATGAGCAAAAAACTCCCTATGATGTATTTGACCTATACATACATTGTAAGTCTAGATATAGAAACTGATAGTTTGTAAATTACACTCCAAGTGATTTTCTGTTATATTCTAAACTGGGACCTAGCTACTGCCGGTAACTTGTGAAATAAAATCTTGTGAAATAGTTGTACTTAAGACTCTAAGAGAACACATGCTTTCCAAACCCCATTATTATTTGCAGTATGTATGTGACTTCCTTAATAGTAGTGCCCAATAGGAGGTATGTAAAAGTGACCTAGCGCCTGACCATCACGTTATCCAGCACCATTTAAAGGATCTTAAACTGCTGACTCAGATGCTGCTTCAGACTGGCAGAATTCTTCAGGCACCTAAATCACTGTGAGGAAATTTTTGTAGCTGCAATATTCCTGCCAACTGACCCTTTCTCTCCAGGTGCCTCCAGGCTTCTGACTAACATTCAGGTGAGCCCTGGAGCGTTGTCATGCAGGGACTGCCACTCCACTACCCTGCAGCCCCATGAGTTTGCAGTGATAGAACTCTGCTTGTGACAGGTTGTGACTCATTCTCTGAACTGACCTCTCAGCAAGAATTTGAGTTCAAAACTCCTTTCACAAGCCACTAGACTATAAGCAGAAAGGAAAATCACCTGGGCTATATAGCTTGATCTTTTACTTCTGTGGAGATTAATGTTTTGATGTTTAAATGGTTTGTTTCCATCCCAAGAAAATTCATACTGCTACAAAGGCAATGCTGGATTCAGCTTATCTTTATAGTACAAATCTTTGTCTTCAGCATTATTTAAATGAACCAGTGATAAAACTTAGCTTAGCTTTCCCTTGTATCTGTTTGACCTCCAGAGCTCTGAATGGGTCCTAGACAACAAGACTGACAAAATGTAAAATTTTAATTAGTTGAGGCAAATCTAGCATTTCTTGCACATGGTGCACTTCAGCTCTATAGAGTTGATATGCCTTGTGCACAATGGCATATTTTAATCACAGACCTTGGTATATAGGGTGGAAAAGGGTATATGACCTGATCAGTTAATTCCTTTAGCACACAGCTGCTGGACTAGGCCATAATGTCATGTTCTGCTCATTTTGGCTGGGGGAAAAGTTAATTTTCTTCACAGTGGCTAGCATGGGACTGTGTTTGGGTTTTGTGCTGAGCACAAGGTTGATAACAGAGATGTTTTTGTAATTGCTGAACATTGCTTGCACACAGCTAAGACCTTTTCTGCTTTTTGTACTGCTGTGCTGGCAAAGAAGTTGGGGGTGCTTGGGAGGTTGGGGAGACACAACTGGGACAGGTGACTCAAATTGATCCAAAGGATTTTCCATACCATATGACATTGGGCTCCGTATACAAAGTGGGTTGAAGAAGGAGGAAGGGGGTGATGTTTGGAGTGATGCTGTTTGTCTTCCCAAGTCACTGTTACACATGATAGAGCCCTGTTATCCTGGAGATACCTGAACACCTGCATTCCCATGGGAAGCAGTGACAGAATTCCTTGTTTTGCTTTGCTTGTGTGCATGGGCTTTGTTTTCCTGTTAACCTGTCTTTATCTCAACCCACAAGTTTTTAGCCTTCCCACTCTCTCCCCAGTCCTGTTGGTGGGGGAGTGAAGGAGCAGCTGCCTGGGGCTTGTCTGCTGACTGGGATTCAATCACAACATATCTGGCATCACTTTTTGTGGTCTATCTCATTTTGACCTCACTAAATGCTAAGGCTACTTCTTTACTATCAAATAAAATGGGGTAGGGTCTTGCCACTGTTTCAAAGGGCGGGTGGTGGTATAGCTTGTGCACAATCCCAAAATGGGCTTGCTTTTCTTCAGGCTGTCTACAAGAACATTCCCTTCAAACATACTGTAGGGAAGTGAAGGAAGCCATTGCTTATGAGAGCATGAGAGCTAGCACTGACTAAAGCTATGGCAGCAGGCTGGTAAAACTGTGGATTATTGTGTACCAGTGCTTGTGCCTGTGCCTTTTAGCCCTGGCTAGGTTATTAGAGGAGATGTAGCCATATGTCTGAGATCTGACCTCTCAGCAAGAATTTGAGTTCAAAACTCCTTTCACAAGCCACTAGACTATAAGCAGAAAGGAAAATCACCTGGGCTATATAGCTTGATCTTTTACTTCTGTGGAGATTAATGTTTTGATGTTTAAATGGTTTGTTTCCATCCCAAGAAAATTCATACTGCTACAAAGGCAATGCTGGATTCAGCTTATCTTTATAGTACAAATCTTTGTCTTCAGCATTATTTAAATGAACCAGTGATAAAACTTAGCTTAGCTTTCCCTTGTATCTGTTTGACCTCCAGAGCTCTGAATGGGTCCTAGACAACAAGACTGACAAAATGTAAAATTTTAATTAGTTGAGGCAAATCTAGCATTTCTTGCACATGGTGCACTTCAGCTCTATGGAGTTGATATGCCTTGTGCACAATGGCATATTTTAATCACAGACCTTGGTATATAGGGTGGAAAAGGGTATATGACCTGATCAGTTAATTCCTTTAGCACACAGCTGCTGGACTAGGCCATAATGTCATGTTCTGCTCATTTTGGCTGGGGGAAAAGTTAATTTTCTTCACAGTGGCTAGCATGGGACTGTGTTTGGGTTTTGTGCTGAGCACAAGGTTGATAACAGAGATGTTTTTGTAATTGCTGAACATTGCTTGCACACAGCTAAGACCTTTTCTGCTTTTTGTACTGCTGTGCTGGCAAAGAAGTTGGGGGTGCTTGGGAGGTTGGGGAGACACAACTGGGACAGGTGACTCAAATTGATCCAAAGGATTTTCCATACCATATGACACTGGGCTCCGTATACAAAGTGGGTTGAAGAAGGAGGAAGGGGGTGATGTTTGGAGTGATGCTGTTTGTCTTCCCAAGTCACTGTTACACATGATAGAGCCCTGTTATCCTGGAGATACCTGAACACCTGCATTCCCATGGGAAGCAGTGACAGAATTCCTTGTTTTGCTTTGCTTGTGTGCATGGGCTTTGTTTTCCTGTTAACCTGTCTTTATCTCAACCCACGAGTTCTCTTGTTTTTAGCCTTCCCACTCTCTCCCCAGTCCTGTTGGTGGGGGAGTGAAGGAGCAGCTGCCTGGGGCTTGTCTGCTGACTGGGATTCAATCACAACATATCTGGCATCACTTTTTGTGGTCTATCTCATTTTGACCTCACTAAATGCTAAGGCTACTTCTTTACTATCAAATAAAATGGGGTAGGGTCTTGCCACTGTTTCAAAGGGCGGGTGGTGGTATAGCTTGTGCACAATCCCAAAATGGGCTTGCTTTTCTTCAGGCTGTCTACAAGAACATTCCCTTCAAACATACTGTAGGGAAGTGAAGGATGCCATTGCTTATGAGAGCATGAGAGCTAGCACTGACTAAAGCTATGGCAGCAGGCTGGTAAAAGTGTGGATTATTGTGTACCAGTGCTTGTGCCTGTGCCTTTTAGCCCTGGCTAGGTTATTAGAGGAGATGTAGCCATATGTCTGAGATCTGACCTCTCAGCAAGAATTTGAGTTCAAAACTCCTTTCACAAGCCACTAGACTATAAGCAGAAAGGAAAATCACCTGGGCTATATAGCTTGATCTTTTACTTCTGTGGAGATTAATGTTTTGATGTTTAAATGGTTTGTTTCCATCCCAAGAAAATTCATACTGCTACAAAGGCAATGCTGGATTCAGCTTATCTTTATAGTACAAATCTTTGTCTTCAGCATTATTTAAATGAACCAGTGATAAAACTTAGCTTAGCTTTCCCTTGTATCTGTTTGACCTCCAGAGCTCTGAATGGGTCCTAGACAACAAGACTGACAAAATGTAAAATTTTAATTAGTTGAGGCAAATCTAGTATTTCTTGCACATGGTGCACTTCAGCTCTATGGAGTTGATATGCCTTGTGCACAATGGCATATTTTAATCACAGACCTTGGTATATAGGGTGGAAAAGGGTATATGACCTGATCAGTTAATTCCTTTAGCACACAGCTGCTGGACTAGGCCATAATGTCATGTTCTGCTCATTTTGGCTGGGGGAAAAGTTAATTTTCTTCACAGTGGCTAGCATGGGACTGTGTTTGGGTTTTGTGCTGAGCACAAGGTTGATAACAGAGATGTTTTTGTAATTGCTGAACATTGCTTGCACACAGCTAAGACCTTTTCTGCTTTTTGTACTGCTGTGCTGGCAAAGAAGTTGGGGGTGCTTGGGAGGTTGGGGAGACACAACTGGGACAGGTGACTCAAATTGATCCAAAGGATTTTCCATACCATATGACATTGGGCTCCGTATACAAAGTGGGTTGAAGAAGGAGGAAGGGGGTGATGTTTGTCTTCCCAAGTCACTGTTACACATGATAGAGCCCTGTTATCCTGGAGATACCTGAACACCTGCATTCCCATGGGAAGCAGTGACAGAATTCCTTGTTTTGCTTTGCTTGTGTGCATGGGCTTTGTTTTCCTGTTAACCTGTCTTTATCTCAACCCACGAGTTCTCTTGTTTTTAGCCTTCCCACTCTCTCCCCAGTCCTGTTGGTGGGGGAGTGAAGGAGCAGCTGCCTGGGGCTTGTCTGCTGACTGGGATTCAATCACAACATATCTGGCATCACTTTTTGTGGTCTATCTCATTTTGACCTCACTAAATGCTAAGGCTACTTCTTTACTATCAAATAAAATGGGGTAGGGTCTTGCCACTGTTTCAAAGGGCGGGTGGTGGTATAGCTTGTTCACAATCCCAAAATGGGCTTGCTTTTCTTCATGCTGTCTACAAGAACATTCCCTTCAAACATACTGTAGGGAAGTGAAGGATGCCATTGCTTATGAGAGCATGAGAGCTAGCACTGACTAAAGCTATGGCAGCAGGCTGGTAAAACTGTGGATTATTGTGTACCAGTGCTTGTGCCTGTGCCTTTTAGCCCTGACTAGTTTATTAGAGGAGATGTAGCCATATGTCTGAGATCTGACCTTTCGGTCATTATTCTTAAATTTCTTTGTGTTTGTGTGGCGTAGGCCTACTCAGTGGCAGTTTTTCATCACAAGACTTAATCTAATTTGTCCACATTGTGTTAGATCAGAGCTGCTCTTTAATGAGGATGAGACCAGAGATCTTGATCCTTTCTAACATCAAGTCCCTGGTGAATATGAGGGTGCTTGCTAGTCAAAGATACACAATGGGGAAAAGAAGATACTTTGAGTTGCCATTTGGCTGTGTCTGAAATCTTAACCCTATTGTCTCCAGTATTTTATTTTTAAAATATATTACAAAAAAACCCAGCAGCTGACTAGAATATTTAGATTATTATTGCTTAGTTCTAACACTGCATAAACTGTACCATTTGTAAAACAGTGACATTAAAACTTTTAGAAGACTTAATCTCACCCTTTCTGTGTAGCTTTGCAGGATGGAACCAAATGTATAATTCTTTCTGTAGTCATATTTGAAATTTTCTTCTGTACTAGATTTGTTACTTCCATCAGTAGGTGTGTATTTCATAGAGAAGTCAGCATTAAAATATTTCTGTTTTTCTATGTAAACCTTTCGTAACATTGTCACGCGATCATGGTAGTACACAGATGAGAAAGTTTTGTCTGCTTTTGTCTGAGAAAAGATAAAAAAAAGATTGTATAAGGAAACAAAAGAGGCAGTAGTAGAAAAACATATCTAGCACTTCAAAGCTGTACCTTCTACAGAGCATATCAATGCATTTTCTTATGGCTCTTTTATCTTTTAAACCAAAACAAATGGAAATAGCACTCCCTCCACAAACTACCTCATCTGGATCAGTTCAAAAGTGAACAGAAAACTTCAATGGCAATAGTTTAGTGAGCATTAAGTCTCAGCATATAAAGCTGTCAAAGTAATTTATGTGTGTCAACAATCCCTTTACACAGTCTACAGCTTCCTTGTGGGGGGAAGAGGGGGGCAGATGCTGATCTCTTCTCCCTGGTGACCAGTGACAGTATCTGAGAGAAGGACCTGAAGTTGTGACAGTGGAGGTTTAGTTTGGATATTAAAAAAAGGTTTTTCACCCAGAGGCTGGTTGGGCACTGGAACAGCTCCCCAGGGCAGTGGTCACAGCACCAGCCCGACAAAGCTCAAAGGAACATTTGGACAATGCTGTTAGGCACACATTGTGACCCTTGGGGTGTCCTGTCCAGGGCCATGAGTTGAACTCAATGATCCTTGTGGGTCCCTTCCAGCTCAGGAGATTCTATGACCCTATGTGAGGAATAAGTCTCTCTTTCCTAAAGCACAATTAAGATTTGCTAAAAGCTCCTGACTTCTGAAATAAGTGAGAATTATGATTCTACCTTCTTTTCTTACAGCAAAAAATAATTAATTCAGAATACCTGTTTCAGTGCTGTTTATTTTAGTATACTTCAGCAGAACATCACATTTTAGAAACTGAAAATTGTTACACATCAAAATTAAACATAACCAGCTATCTCTGGGTCAGATTTATTCTTTTTGGGAAGGATCTAGTTTAAATAGTATTTATTTTATCAAGTTCCTACATACAGTAATTTACGAGGCAAAATTGTACTGTGACTTCTGACAAGTATATGACTTTTTTTTTCAACAATCATCAACGTTTTTGGTGTTCAAACCTCACTGAAAGTCATAGTCTGAAACGTAAAAGCCTAATGGATTTTTTTCTCAGTGGGACAAAGAAAATCATCACTGATTAGACAAAAAAAGTAGGACCAGAATATTGTAATATTTTCTCTGCCTTTTTATCAGCGCCTTTTACATGTCCTTGAAAACGTAGCTTATTTGCTCTTCTACCTAGTAAAAGTTGGGTGTCATAATCCTTTCTGTACATCTTCTGTTTGTTTCTTCTGCTCATATTTTAAACATTCCAGAAAGACAGTTGTATTTATTGTGCAAAGGTGCAGCAATGAAGATGTGGGAATTTATCTGGCATAACTGAGCTTAATTGCCAAAGTAAATTTTAACCTCTTTTCCTCTGGACTTTAGCACAAGCTGGAGCCTAAAAAGCTGCTGCCTGTCTCAAGACATATGCTGAATCTTCCAAGAGTATGCCAGGAGTTGGAATTCAATTGAACACATCCTAACTTGCACAGAACTTAAACTTACATCATAAGTGAGAACAGCCACATTCCACGGCTTGCGGTAGTAGGTCCGTGTGTTCCCATCGCGCACCCGTTCACAAAGACCATTGAAAAAGTCATTGTCAAATGGGCTGGCCATTGGTTGCATCCCTAAAACATTGATTCTACAAGAAAAATACAAGACAAGTTATGCTTCAGGAAGAGGGGGTCAGCACACATGGCCTATAGACAATGGTATTAAGTCTGGAAAAGCCATATTCTGTAGGAGATGGAGACTATAGCTGTGAAACTGACTCTTGCTTCATCCAAACAGCTTGCCTCATCTCTTGTGGTCTTCTCATCTGTGTACTGGAGATAGTTACATCTTTTGTAAAGTTCTTGAAGGATCATTTATGAGAAATAAACAAATAAAAGACATTAAACCTCAAACACAGTGAGAACCTTAAGAATAAAAAGAATGAAAAAACATTTTTGCTTGACCAATATATTTCTGAGAAAGGATATTTTTTCTTGACCAGTACATCTGTGAGAAAGAATTCCTTGCAGATTTAAAATGCATATCTCAACAGCTATATATATTTTTAATAACGTCATATTAGTTTGCTGGTAGGTACTTGGTTATCAAGCGTGTAGAACATTCATCAAATCTTTAGAAGGAATATACAGCTACTTCTAGCATTGTTTCTTCTTGCAGGGTGTGACCTAGTGGAATAGCAGCATTTCCTGGAGCATTAGAGGGGAATTCTAAACCTTTGCAAAACCAGGGAGGCAGGCACATCAGCTGTATAGCTCTATGCATCTATATGGTGATGTACAAGAAATGCTAACAAAAATAGCTGCTCCTTGGAGGATTCTGTATAATTTGTTTGCCCTTTTGTGCCTGTTTCATAAATTTCAATCTTTTCAGTATTTCCAATATTTACATCTGACAAATGTATGTGTACCTCTGTGAGTGTAGAAAGTAGTAAACACTTCATCAAAATCACCACTGTCCCCACTGCATCTCTGTACCATGTTTTCTCATGCAAGATTTTAGTAACAAATTGTAATAGAAACTTCTAAAATTGCCTATATACTTGGTTTACTTTCCCATGCTAAAAAAAAAGCATGGGAAAGAGCATTTTTGCTCTTGCATAGTAAGAAATGAAGTGAAAAGGATGTATAATTTTCATTAAACACACGGTGGTGCTGTAGTATACTTTTATCCTCTGTTCAGTTTGGATGGCTGCCTTCTAACTCACAGTACGTCACATTTTTCTTTTTGTTAGAGGGGAGAGAAATCCAGCAGAGTCAGAGAACAGAAAGATTCATTTTCAACTTAAGATTCATGATGAAAGCTTCTGTAAACAGCAAAGATCTGGGAAGTGGGCAGACAATGCAATACTGGAAGAAAGCTGCACACAAAGCATTGCAGTACACCGTCCTAGTGTATAAATAGTCAAGAGATATTTTCTCCCTTTTAGACATGCATTTTAGTAAAGTAATTGGCAATTACTAATTGGCTGTGAAATATCATTAGAAACAAATCTATATATCTATAAACTTTACATTTAAATAAAATGTAAGTTTATACATGTGACATCTGTGTATGATTCCGTTTGCTAACATTGTGATTGATTTACATTGCATATTTTATCCTCACAAGTATGCAAAATAAAATTGTAGTTAAGTGTTCATGCAAAGGCTACTTAGCTTTTCTGAATACAAATGCTACCATGATTCACATTCCACTGTGCCCCAGTTTTTTCAGCTGGCTTTGGAGACAATCCCAAGCTCTTCACTAGGCCCAATACTGCTTTTTACTACATACCCGTGTCCCGCAGTCCTACCAACTTCAGACACATCAATATCATGGTTTCGGCATGGTGGTCGTGGGTCAGATTCACAGTCGTCTTCATCAGAATAGTCTCCACAATCATTATCTACATTGCACACAAGTCTTCGCTTTATACAGCGACCTGATCAAGGAATAAAATATTGTATGAATGTGGTTTTGTCCAGATGGACTTTAAATGGCACCCTCAGCTACTCTTTATTAAGCTCTTCCTCTAGGTATATTTCTACTATAGTCAGGAGGGATTAAAATCCTATACTCTGCCACTTTCAAATGAAAAAACCTGCATATTGCCATATAAGTTAGTAGGATGACTGAGAAAAGTAAGTGGCTGGAGAACTGCTGTCATCTGAAGAAAATTGTTATGTCCTAGACTGTTCTATAGCAAACTTCAATTGCTAGATTGGTTGGAATTTTCGTATTTGTATTAAGAGAATACAGGAAAACATCAATTCAACATCAACAAAAAATTCTTTCTAAATCATTTATGATCACAAATAATCTAAATCATTGCTATTTGGGCTATATTATTTGAATAATATGGACATGTAGTGTCCAAAACTATAGTGCCTTGTGATCTAAAGCAGCAGGGAAGTAGTAACTTTCCTGAGTTAACATATTACAAGTTTTACAAATATTTTTTTTCCTACAAAATTTAAAGACTTTGGTATATTAGCTGTAGCATAATAAAACAACATTCTGATATCATCAGCCTCACCTGTAAATGCCACATAATGCCTGTGAACTAGTAGTTAAAGGTCTACTTTCTAATTTTAAATTGCTTTATTTGCACTTTTCTGTATTTGAGTTAAAAACAATACAAAGAATGGTTTGGAACTCCAAATTAATTTACCATCTCTGTGTTTTTGTTTTGACTGGTTTTACTACTATTAACTTTCCCTACTTTATTTTGATTTCTTATGAATTTTGAGCACTACATTCATGTGCCTTGTATCACTTTACAAATGTATATCTTATTTTGGATCTAGATGCATTCTGGTCTCCAACTAATGTCTATCATAGCAGTCAGATCAGTAAACTTCCATATCCATTCTATTAAAATTCCTTCAGTCCTAGTTTTTTTTTCCTGGTGATTTTTCGTAAAATCTAGTGATTCAGTAGCAGGTAGGGCAGTTAAGCTAGAAGAAGGGATATGATCAGTATGGTCAGCTTCTAACCCTGGAGTAGAAGTTACAGAATTTAAATTAGATGCAAATTAAAAGTGAAGATGAGAGGAATATACCCCTCCTTAAGTGGTTTTGCTGCTGTGGTTTTGGCATTGTGGCTTTGAACCCACCTGTCCATGGACTGGTTTTAAATGCTAGTATGAGACTGCTGTATACTACTCACAGAAATAAAACATGGTTTCTGAGTTACTGTCTTACTTGCTATGGCACAAAAACAAAACCCACCAGAACTGCACTGAAAGTCGGTACCACAGTCTGGTTCTAGTTCTTCAGGACAGACTTCACTGGTTTTACAGGTTTGTGTGTCTCCTAAGGCATCCAGGCAGGCTTTTCCACCAAACTGCCCAAATCTTTCAATACGTCTGGAGCGAAACTTGAAAGAAAAATAACGCTATTAATATTGCTCAGAAAGAAAAGAGAACTCTACCAGAACTTTGGGGTTTCTAGCTGAACTTAGAGCTTTTCAAAACTAAACATCTATGGCGACATTTTTTGTTGAAAATCGATAGGCATAATCCATGATTAAAATAACATCAAATTGATAATTATGATTAATAATGCTTAGCTAGTACGTAGAGATGCTAAATTTTCTCTATTTAGTTTACTTAACTATTTTGTTTATTTCACTCTAGTGTGGAAATGCATCATTTATATTTTGTATCCTTCCACGTCTTTGATTTCTTAAAGCCTTAAAAGAACTCCCCTAAGAAAATAAAAATTTACTTTTGAAAAGGAATTGTCTCTTCTTTTTAGTTTAAAAAGGGAAAAATATATTGAAAAATAATGTTTTAAACAGAAACACACACATGGTCAAAATAGATAATTCTACAAAGAAAACTTTTTGAATGAGAACACTTGGGCGGTATTGCACAACTGGATGTAGTGTTCTCTTACTCTGTGGCTTCAAATCTGACATTATTATGGGTTTCATCAAATCATGAACATAAAGTATTAAGAGTTGCAATCTGACATTTTCTCATAACCAACAGGCAGAAAGATATACCTTTGGTTGTGACTTTGGAACAAAGTCTTCCAAGTACTGCTTACCCTTTGATTGGTACATGGGTCGCAGGGCCCCCACGCACTCCAGCTGCTCAGTTTACAATCTATTGGAGATGGAGCATTCAGTTCCCTTGTTCCCCTGTGGAAAGCTTTTTCTGAAGAGCTGTCAAACAAAACATTCCAGTACAGTCCTGGGCAGTATGCTAAAATCACATGTGAGTTTGTATTTAAACCATAGACCAATATTTTGGAAGCATCTTCAAGCTGATTTCTGTTTCACTTACATATCAGTACTTAGATGTATCAACAGCTGCCTAATATTAAATTCTTTGGTGGTTTAAAATTACATTAAAAAAAAACTTCGAAGACTTAATAAGCCAGTATTTTTTAGATCTTTGTGCATACAAATGCTCTTCTTGTGGGTCATGTTATTGAAGAGAATGAAACAATAATACACAGAGAACATCTGCAGTCTCCTATTCAGACACTGGTTGTGCTCCCCAATATGTAAAGCTAAAGACAAAGACACAGCAGCACATCAGAAATTACTCTAGCACTTCAATACATCTTTGTGATTTGAGCTTATTGACTTTGATGGTGTTGCATTTAAGCCTGAATAAAAGCATAAATGCCTTCCAGAGATGAAAGAAGACTCATAAAAGGTATTGCTTGGTAACAGCATAACTTACATTGCTAGAAAAACAGACATATTTAGCTATCTTATTATTCTTTAGCTTGTCAAGTTGAATACTCTTGCAGTTAGGCCTGTTTTTTTTTTAGAGTGACTTGTCATTTTGGTACTCAGTTTTAAATATCATCAAACTTCCAGTCTCAGTAAGTGTAAGGCCATTACTTAATAGAAATCAAGTTTCTTTAAAGCACTCACTGGTAGATATTAAAAACTGATGCACTATAGAATGGCTTATCAAGTTTAAAAGTCAAGGCTAGTAGTTTACTGGTGACCTTATCTTCACTATGAGCAATGGTAGATAGCAGAGGAAAGAAGGTGCATGAAGTCTGACTTGCCTTGTTTACCCTCAGTAATTTATTCCAATTTGGCCTTACATGCTGAGTATTCATCCTATGTGAAGCAGTTATCTCTCTGCATCTCTTCAAGTTAATTCTCTTGCCTCTGCTCCACAATGGGAGGTTCTTTGCTGAGCCCAGCTGGTTGGCAGCTCTCTGTATGGGTTTTCATTGCAGGCAGGGCTTTGCCCTCCACTCTTTGACCCCCTTACATCATACAAATATCACAGGAGTCCAAACATGATGTAACCTGATTCCGTAAGATTAAGAAATCTGCAATTTGGACAAGAGAGACACAGCAGTTGCTCCACCTTTCTGGTGCCATTTATTCTGTGTCCAGTTTACATGTGTAGTAAGTTGCTATTGAGAAAATAAATCAATCTCTTTCTAGCTATCGAGTCTTAACCAGCTTAAGGATCATATGCTTGCCCAACACTTTGCCATGACAGCTATTAAATGTAGAAATAGCTTACCCAGGGAAGTGGTAGAATGTCCTTCCCTGAAAATATGCAACACTGTTGGCAGGACCCCTGGATAACCTTATCTAAATCCCTGTTTTGAACAGAAGATCTCCAGAAGTTCCTTTCAGCCTAGACTTTTGAGTGTGTTCAGTAGTTCTGTGAAATTCTGGAAGGTTGTAGTGTATTTAAATTTTGATGTAGCTCCTTCGCCTCTTCAGAAACAACTCTTTCATCTGTAAGTAGCCCATCTTACAAGTACCTCCTACTAAGCACGTAATTCTTGAAAAGTTCCTGTACAATTTTCTATGAGGTATTTTCCCACCACACAGCATGACAGTAACATCAACAGTGGGAAAAAATGAAAATCTACTGCTCTGGTAAATGGATGAGAATCAGCTTGTTCCTTACTGGATCTGCAGGATGCCTTTCCATCTTCTTACTGATGGAAGACGGCAAACCTCTGAATAACAACATCTATTCTGGCATCTTGGGTTGAAGACTGACAGGTTGTCCATAAAGATAGTAGGAGTGAGAACCCTTAGATGCCAGATCTATAAGATATACTGAGGCATCTAATGGCAAATTTGCAAGGAGATAGTTATCTTATTCCTAGCAGTGACCAAGTATTCTGATGTTAGACAAATTTACATTGAAATATATTTCTATATTGTTTAATTATTGCTGTAAAAATAGAACCTAAAACCCTTACAGGCAGTAAGAATTAATCATGGAAAGCAGCCATGTGCCTAAAGAAGCAATCAGACTCAAGCTCCTTCAGGTCCTAAAGATTCTCCCAGAGGTTGTTGTAAGGCATTATTTAGAGACTAAAGTAAAAGGCAGAAAAGACTGAGTTGAAGCCTCCAATGCACATGGAAGTCTTGCCATCAACTGTCTGCAAACTAGAGCTCATGGTAGCCTCTGACTGACTTTCAGGTAGCAATATTTTTTGCATAATTAAAGGTATTTTCCAACCTAAGTGATTCTATCATTTTATGATAATCACATTTTTGCAGCTTTTGCAAGAATATTCATTGAGTGACGTACACACGCCCATGGGTCTTCTCCAGCCTAGCGTATGAGGTTCACATGATTTGCTGCAGATCTGACTTTAGAGTTTTGAATTTACTTGAGGTTAGAGAAATAAAAATAAAAATAAATTCAGAAAAGTCTCATTGCAAATGACTCATAAACTCTGAAACACCACTAATGCATCCCCTATTCAGATTATCTGGGAAATCAAAGGGACATCTATTCAACAACATTGTTTGAAAAACCCAAGATACTACAGAAATTTGCAAACTTGTGGCCACCACATTAAATTTGAAGAAAAAGCGTTACTGAAAAACCACACTGAAACAGATGCTAAATCAGAAAATTTAAATAGGAGAGAAGGTTAAAAACAGTTCAGGTACTGAAGAACATCACTGAAGGTGACAGTTAAGAACACAAACTTCAGAGACAGGCATGGAAATCAAAATACCTTCTCTGCTGTCCTTTATTGAAGGTTTGAGCAATTGAAGAGTACTCTTTGGAAAGCAAAAGCCATTTCACAATCGGTACACAGAATGGTTTGCACTTGTCTTGGATTGCACAGTACTCTCTATACACCCTCAGGCCACACAGCTCTGGTGGTTTGTTGTTGAGTCATACTTCAGAATAGACGGCTGTTGACTTCATCAGTTGCAAAATGGATGACTCAAAAAAAGGCCTTGATTTGATAATTATCACTGACCAAGAAATAAGACATATCTCTCTTGAATTTTAAGACGATAGCATCACATGAGAGCATAACTTTACCAACTGTAGTTGCTCACACCGTCTTCAAGCTGCACAGTCTTTAGTATGGTGGGGAGCAATCTTCTGGCCAATATTACCTGCTATGAATTCTCTCTAATAATCAGATTTTCTGTCTGGACTGTTTCTAACTGAACATGCTAAACCTGTGCTTTAATTGGATCTGAATGTTAAAATAATAATAACCATTAATACATAAGGAGCAAGTACCTGCTCAATCTAGTGGCCTTCTATGGTGGAATGATTCCATCAGTGGACAAGAGAAGGGCTACAGATGTCATTTATCTGGACTTCTGTACAGTCTTTGACATGGTCCCTCACAACATTCTTCTTGCTGAATTGGAGAGAGATGGATTCAATCCCGTACTGATAGATGGATAAGAAGGGGGTTGGATGGTCACATCCAGAGGTTAACAGTCAATGGCTCAGAGTGGACATCAGTGAGAAGTGGTGTTCCTCAGGGGTCTGTACTGGGACCAGTATTATTTAATATCTTCACTAATGACATAACTGAAGGAATCAAGTGCACCCTCAGCAAATTAGCAGACAGCACCAAGCTGAGCTGTGCAGCTGACACTCCTGAAGGATGGGAGAAGAAGGGAAGGCCCTGGAAAAGCTTGAGAAGTGGCCCATGGAAATCTGATGAGGTATAACAAGGCCAAGTGCTGGTGCTGCACCTGGATCAGATCAACTCCCCGTATGAGCCCAGGCTGGGCATGGACAGACCCAGAGCAGCCCTGCCCAGAAGGACTTGGGGGTGCTGTGGGTGAGAGGCTGGACCTGCCCCAGCCATGGTACTCACAGCCCAGAGAGCCAAACGTGTCCTGGGCTGCATCCAGAGCCCCGTGGGCAGCAGGGCAGGGAGGGGATTCTGCCCCTCTGCTCTGCTCTGGTGAGACCCACCTGGAGCTCTGCATCCAGAGCTGGGGTCCTCTGAGCAGGAGGGACAGGGACCTGTCAGAGAGTCCAGGGGAAACCACTAAGATGATCAGAGGGATGGAGCTCCTCTGCTGTGAGAAAAGTGTGAGAGAATTGGGATTATTCAACCTGGAAAAGAGGCAGTTTAAGGGTGACAGTGCAGCCATCCCATACATGAAGGGAGCCTACAAGAAAGATGCAGAGGGGCTTTTTGCAAGAGCATGGAGTGACAGGATAAGGGGGAGCAGATTAAAAGAGAGTAGGTTTAGAGTAGCTATTAGGAGGAAGTTCTTTGTTGTGAGGGTAGTGATGCATTGGCACAGCTTGCCTAGAGGAGTTGTGGATGTCCCACGTGTGGAAATATTTAAAGTCAGGCTGGATGGAACTCTGAGCAACCTGGTCTAGTGAAAAGTGTCCCTGTGCACAGCTGGGACCTTCAAGATCATCTTGTCCCTACCCTCCTGCTGTGTGCACACATCCCTCTAGACCAGGCTGCTCAAAGTCTTACCCAGCCTGGCTTTGAACACTCTCAGTGTTGTTAATTCACAGCCTCCCAGGGCAACCTGTTCCAGTGTCTCACCATGCCCACAGTAAAGAACTCCTTCCTAATATCTAACCATAATTTCCTCTCATTCAGAGTGCACCCATTACTCCTCAGCCTATCACTATAGTTCCTGAGAAAGGGTACCTCTCCAGGTTGCCTGTAGGCACCTTCAGATACTGGAAGGTCTGGAGACTAGGAGGTCTCCACATCACCTTCTCTTCTCCAGGCTCCCTAACTTTCTCAGTTGTTGTTGTTGTAGGGGAGGAGCCTCAGACTTCTTATTAATGTCGTGACTTGCTCTGGACTTGCTTCCACGTATATCTATTATAAGGCTCACATTTTTCATCACTTAGTTTTGACCATTCTTGGAAATGCATGGTCTTAGAATGACACATTTCTGGTAGAGTAGCTCTTTAGTTGTTTTCATGTGATGATTTGGTAGGGGATAATCCTTTGTTCTCCTCCTAGTGATACTTGCAGTGAAAACACAAAGACTATACTTCCAAAGATTAGAAATAGATAGTCCAGGGGACTTTAAGTATTAAAAGAAGTACTGTCAGCATAAAATAATGCATCTTCAGAACGAAATAGATTGAGGTTAGGTATTTTCACACAGCATGCAACAGAAAAATAATGCCTGAGCTTTTCCTGCCTGCAAAAATATGCCTTCAACTGCTATCAGTCACCTTTTTTGTGTCACATATATCCAAAAGAAACAGATAAACCATTGCTATCTGACTCCTTGAAATACAGAAAGCATTTTTCTTTTTTGTAGGATATCTGAACAAGGTACCATTAAAAAGGTCCACACTGGATGTTTATGCTCTGTGTTAGAGAAGCAAAACAGTGGAGACAGCTGCAGAAGACAAAGAACACTTACCTCCTGCTTTCCTCCCAGAGTGAGGCAGCCATGTCTACATTGCATAGTATGGCTATAAATTGCAGGATAATATGCATGATTCTCATTTTGTAGGTGAATAGAGTAGAATTGTCCTGACTGAATTTGTAACATATTTATTTGTTCCTTTTGTTATTTATTACCAAGAGAACAAACAAAAAGCAGCGTGTACTGAAGAATGCCAGTAACTGGCCAAAATTGCCTTACTGTAAGTGCTCTAAAGTCCACTTTTCAGAAAATTCCACTTTTTTCCTGAATGAGGAAATACTGTGAAGCACTTGCAAGGTTAAAAATAAACCAGTTTTGTTTAATGGTAACTTTTGAATATAGGAAAGACATTATGTATTGAATTAAGACAACCATTAACTGCCTAGTAAAAAAGCTGTCGTAACAGTGACTCATGTAAAGAACAAATAGTTCCTAAAGCAGAGCTGTTTACAAGAGCAATTTCAGTGTATAACAGCTTCGGAATCCTCATTTGGAATACTGAAGGGCTAAAGTCCCAAGATTCTTTTTTTATTCCTCCCCCAGTCAATATAAAAGAACAACACACTATTTTTTGTGGGTTTGAACGAGACTAAAACTCTTTTAGCTTTCACTCTGTCACAAAAACCCAAACCACAAGCCAGCTTTTTAGAAGAGCATTCCTCTTCAGTAGTTTGCTGTAATCCAGATTTAAGGCATCATGTGTTGGACACAGTCACAAGACAGAAGTCACTCATAAATAAGCTGCTGTTTAGCTGTTAAGGATTACATATCTGGACACAAAATAATGATCCAGGGTAAAAATATTCCAGATTATGATGGGTAATTGAAAAAACAGTAAAAGTACTTTTATTTTTTTCTGTTCTGTTTTTTGACGGTGTGAGGGAAGTGTGTAAAGTAAGGCAGGCAAATTTCCCCCCCTGTTCAAGCCTTGATTTGGGATTATTTCATTTAAAGGAGCTTTCATCTGCTGCAGCCTCAGTCCAGCTTGATGAATCCAGTTACAAACAAGCTCATTTACTAAGCAAGAATGCAGGACACAGACACCTGTAATATTGTGTTGTTTCATAATAGCTGCTATCACAGTTCATGGTTCTTTAAGACAGAGACTCAGATTAAACAGCTGTTCAAAGTTAGCTAGCAGACCAGCATGCATCTTTGGCGAGCCTGTAAGAGGTCCTGCTAGCAAGCTCTGAGTGATCATCCTGGTGGCCATTTCAAAAGCTGAATAGCAGTGATTTAAATCCTTAACTCTAATGCTGGTAAACATATTCCTTCATATGTCCTTTTAGTTTTAATACTAAATTACATGTTGCCTGCAGTCAAGAAGATAAAAAGAAACAACAGAAAAAAAACCCCAAAAAACAAAAAGAACCCAGAAAAAACTGGGATTCCATAAAACCCCTAAAGACCTATATTTCAAGCTGGGTAACAAATACCTTGCAATGAGTTGCCTTTAATCCCATAACCATCAAATGATGTTAGAAATAAGCAGAATAGTCTAAAAGAGCAGGTTACTAATGGATTTTTTTTTTTTAGCTATCACTGTTAAAGGAGTTGTATAATTTCTTCCGAAAACAAGAGCATGTTCTAACTGAGATTTCCCGGCATCACTTCAGATCTCCTGCAAAGCTGGAATACACAAGCTGAATTCTTGACACTTCTGAGTGCAGTGCAGTTTAAGTACTCACCTCCTACGGTCCTGCAGAAAGAAGCAAGAAAGCATCTTTAGCAGCAACAAGCTCAGGCAGAGCAGCCAAAGGGACAAAGTTCTAGTGACAGTTTTTACTAAATCAGTTGGAGATTTTATTTTTTAATATGGCACAGCATTTTTTGAACAGGTCCAATGCAAGAAGTTATGGAAAGAAACTTTGCCATTAGATAGCTGTGAAACCTGTTTGGAATGATTCTCAGCAAGCTTTGAACTCTTAGCATCAACCAGACCACAAGATTGAGTTACACAGGACAGAATCAACAGCCACACTGATGTTCATTTGGTATGAAGAGTTGCTTCTTTTTAATGCCATAAAGTAACAGATACTACAGTTTTATATAACAGTGTAACATCAATAAGTTTCTACATTTCCAGTTTGAGACAAATACTTAAAGTCATTATTTTATTTTTTAATTTTTTTTTTTTTTTTGCATTACAGAAAGTGCAAGAGAAGTTTGTATACAAGACTAATTGCATGACTGGCTGAATTGGGTACTAAGGCTGTATTCAAGTTGACTTTCTTAGCTCTCCAGTTTAGCAACGGCTTAGGCATTTGATTTAACAATAACATTTCAAGTTTACGCTTAACATTAACAGAAAAACTTCTGACACATCAGTCATCACCACTGGCCAAAAATGTAGCTGTTACAGGCAGTTGTTACTAGCTCAAAAACCTGTTAGTAAAGAGACTCTTGAGAAAAGGCGTGTTTTTCAAGAGATAGAGTACTGCCTCACATTAAGGCCACCGAGGTGGTGCATCTGTTCACAAGGAGCCTAGGCATGGAGTGAAGCCATTTTCGTGTTTTTGTTTTCTAACATGCTGGAAACATACCCCACTACTCCATGTGACAACTCAAACTCAGCACATCAGGGATTCACTGAGATATAAGCAAGAACCCTACCTGATTGTTCCATTTGTCTGCCAAGCCACCTTAATAGAAAAGTAATCCTAGTAGATTTCCCTCCCTGAAAACTGCCCTATTAGCACCAAGACAACAGTTAGTGTCCACAACTACCTAAGTGTTCTGGAAGAAGTTTTTCAGCTTACAGTGTAGGCCTCTAGTACTCAGGGCTTCAGCAGTGCTGTCACAGACCCCGCAGTCCCTTAATGACACATTAATGGCAGAATGATACTTTTAGTGAAATAGATTATTACTATTAGATTATTTTCCTCTACACATAGTTACATTTTTGGGGCTAAGAGACTAAGTCATCTGTCTAGTCACCAATTAGAACTGAGTAGCATCCATTTAACTTCACAACTGGCAGCTGCTGTCATAACAGGCAACTGACCTAGTTGTTTAAGGTGTGGAGTTTTAGCTACTAATTCAACACCCTTGTGCAAAGGCAACACCTCTCCCCTAGGTAAAGTTCCTCTATTTTGGGACAGTAAGTGCTACGTAAAGGGAAATGGTACAAGACATATTACTCAGTACTGCCAACCTCTCTGCAGAGGAGTGCAAAGAACTTAAGTAAAAGTAACATCCACCAATTTGAATTTGGGTTTTCAGCGTGAGTCAATATCCCCATTTGCTTTGCCCTGAATTATCATCTTCACAGCATGTTCTTTGAGGGTCCATGCCTTAATCCACCTGGATATGTTTTAGATTGCAGACATCATGAAACAACAGCAAGAATAGCAGACAGCAAAGTGAAACATGTAGAAAAATCACGTTGAGAAGAGGTCCAGTTATTCCATTTGTCCTTTTCTGGTTACGCCTAGTATGATGGAAAGGAATTAGTGTTAGGATGCTTATAAGTTGTGTTTTTATTGCTTAAACAGAGCCACTGATAACAAAACTAAAGCAATAAATACCAACACTTGTTGTCTATCAGAAGCTAGACAGTATTTCAGGGGAAGACTGAAAGTTAGGGTAGAAGATTTGCTGGATCAATAGATCATGCTCTCCAGTCAATGGTATGAAATTTTAAATTACATTAGTTTCTAGCAACAAAAGTGCTTGTAACAGCTTTTGATTAAAAATCAGTAAGAGTCTAATAATAATAACTTCTAGTTTTATTCCAACTTTACCAAAGTCCAAGACTGTAATTGTTGAGGTGATTGAATTTCAGAAAGCTGTATGCTTTATACAGGGCACTCTATGCTAACTCTCTCCCACAGATATCTGAAGGTATTAAAGTCATCCCCCTCTAATTTCTGCCCACATATTTAGTCATTACTTTTCCTCAAGGAAAGGAAATCTAGATCTATTGTGGGCTTGGGATTTAAGTTGGTGGAAGAATAAAGTCTTTATTTCTAAGAAAGTGAAGCTGGTTAGGCTTGGACAGAATGCAGCTATGTACAAGTCTGATAGAGTTACTCTAGCAGAAGTTCTTCCAAGCACTGTTTTTCATATTTCAGAGAGCATTAGTGTTAAGCTACTGCAGTTTTTAGCTATCTCTTTACCAAACATTCCCTCAATAAATTTCAGAGGATGAAGTAGGTTGGTTTATTAGTGGAAGACTTACCTGATCTATGCAAAAGGGTTGCCAAATTGATCACCAAAAGGACCAGAAGGTGTTTTCTGAGGTTCCTTCTAAGGAAAGAGAGAAAAGCTGTTAGTGGATTTCTAGTTTTCACCAGATTTATGCTTCATGGCTCTATGAGCTAGTTCCTGTTCCAAACACCTGGAAAGAATACTTCAGAGCTCCTGCTAAATGCACACTTACTGTACTGCTTCAACAAAAGAAGGGGGACTTTAAGCTGTGTTAGCTGTTATGCTAGTACAAAGCAAGGAATTTTTCAGAAAACCATGTTTGCTACTGAACACTCCTTTGGAGCCAGTGGAGTCATCATGAGATATCTTTTAGTCAAATGCTAGAAGTCTTAGAGGAAATTCTGGACCACTTCCAGAGTTCTGACCTGAGAGCTTTTAGTGCTCTGTCCCAAATGGAGTGATCTGATGAAGCCACTTTTTCCCTCACAGAGTCCTAAACATGGAACGTCTCATTTGTTCAGCTAGGGAGTTTCACAATCCACACTGCTCAGTCTGCTCTAAAGAGGGTTGTATATAACCAAAGTGGAGTATTTCTACAGCTACATTATTTGATACTCTTTTGTAGAAGGTCCCAATACTAAGGAACTTTCTGCTTCTTTTTGCAGCTTGGAAAACTGGCTGTGGAGCCAAGAGAAATGCTTTGTTAGCCTTCCTGCAACATATACCCTCTGCTAGATAACATATAACATAGCCTCAAAGATGCAAAAGGTTTTTGTTGTATGGCCTCTAAAGCCAGAACTAGTGCTCAAACATAGGCACTACAGTTCTTAAGGAGAAAGAAAGGTTTTTCATGGATTTTTTAGTGGTGGTGATGTCATTTTGGGATTTTGGTGGGGTTTTCTTTTTTTTGGTTGGGTTCTTTTTTGTGGTTATTATTTTGTTGCTTGTTTGTTTTGTTGGGTTTTTTACTACTTACAGATGAGGCACTGAAAGGATCTGTTTTATCTTGACTTTCAAACCGGCCATCAGCTGGCAGTGCACTTTGTTGAGGAACAGGCTTTGGTGGCTCTAAAAAAGAGAGACATACTGCTATAATCACTTGACAGATTTAACAGGTCTGCTTGAGTAGCAACACCACAGCTCATCTAATTAGAAACACAAAAAAATTACATGGAAGTTGCTTGGAGTGACTTTGAGTCGCAATATTAACTCCTGCTTGTCCCTCATGAAGCTTAAACCAGATGGAAATTCTAATGTTGTACAAACTTAGGTTCACCTCGTTCAAGTCATTCAGGCACTAGGTGTCAGTGTTCAGCCACTGCCTCTGATAAAGTCTTCGATTTAGTTGTTGAGCTAGCCCTTCAACCTCTCTTTCAGTAACCATTAACTCAAAAATGTTACCAGTCATTTTGGAAGATAGCTTGCTAGCTTCCATTTCAGTATGATCTGTACTATCTTTAGAAACATCTATTTTACTACTAAAGTAAGTGCTGAAAACTCCAGAAGCACCTGAAAGGCTTTGCTGCTCTCCTTTCCTCGCTGGTACTGCAGGTGGCTTTGTCAGCTGGAAGTCTTTGAACATTTCCTTGACATCCTTCATTTCTTTATCCCCAAGTGGATCCAGAGCAATGAATGCATCACTCTCTTTCTTGGACAGCTCCTTCTGTGGTGTGGTTCTGGGTGGTGGCTGAGGTGGGCTGGCTGCTGCTGACACAGAGGGCAGGGCAGATGCTGTCTGAGCTGGCAGTGTTGGAGATGTGAACACACTGCTCTGGAAAGGATTTACAGCACTGGTTGGCTGTGCCCAAGAACTAGGTGAAACTTGTGCTGGCTGTGACCAGAGACCAGAAGACTGAGTGGGTGTGGCACCAAAAGATGCAGATTGGTTCCAGCCTGGCACTGCTTGAGTACCAAAGGCAAGTGGTGGAGTAAATCCTGGAGACTGAGCAGGCATCATAGACGCATGAAAGACTGATGTAGCCTGAGTGAAGGAAAGTGTCTGAGGGCTCCATGGTGATGAAGTTACTGGCAAGCCACCTGGGGGGAGATTGTTTTTACACAGCACTTCAGTCATTTGAAGACCACAAGCAGCAATGTATCAATTCCATAAAGGGTACCAGCAAAAGATTTTCATGTACTGTTTCCACTTACAAATCAAACTTTTTGGGTGGAAAGGGGGTGGGAGAAAGGGCTTAATTTTTTTGCTTTGCTGCATTTCAGTGCTGCAAGGACAAAATTGAGGTTGTCGTAAGGGAAGGAAGAACATATTCTAGCACAGAAGTGACAGGTGAATTTTCCTTATAGTTACTTCTGTTTTAATGATTATGAAGACACTGTGCAGCAATGTTACCCTGACCTCACAAGTTGTGCTTGGCTCACTTGAGCCTTGTGTACCTGAAGCAGGAATCTGCTGTCAAAGTTAAAGCAAAAAAACCCCAATCCAGTTAAGGATGTAGAGTTTAGCCCCCTATTCACAGAACTTAATAGTTTAGGGCAAACAGCACATAGATTAAAGGGAATAGCCCTACACAAGAAGTAAAGAAAAGCTTTACTTTTGGTGTTAGCAAATATCTTGGAGTGGAATAAGACCTTTACTTCTGTAAACTAACCTAGACCAGCCAATGGAGATGCTGTGGTAGAGCTTGTCTTGAAGAGGTCCAGTGGACTAGTTGGCAGAGCTGCTGCTTGTGCCCCTGAGCTCAAGCTAAGGTTCTCCGTAGATGGCACAAAGAAGTCTGGGCTGAATAAATCATTTGATGCAGTCTAGAAAGAAAATAAAATTGTGAGACGCCATGGCAGAACACATGCTAGCACAATCAGGGCTCCCTAGTCCAGACCAAGAAGATTTTTTGTCCTCTAAAGCAGAGGAGGGAATTTTGATGTGTCGTTTAGAGTATAAGAGTTTCAAACATCACCCTTTTGTTCAAGCCTATGGAGATACGTGGCTTTAAAAAGGTAAAATATGTAGTAGTCACAAGTCAACAGTAGAAAAGCAGGAATTAAAATGACTGAATTATTTGCTGTCAGTGAGCTTCCCTCTGC
Organism: Eopsaltria australis; assembly: GCA_034509425.1. Classification (NCBI taxonomy): domain Eukaryota; kingdom Metazoa; phylum Chordata; class Aves; order Passeriformes; family Petroicidae; genus Eopsaltria; species Eopsaltria australis. Next base: position 55,762 of record JAVTVJ010003271.1, read on the forward strand.
ACCCACCCCTTTAGACACTACTTCTTAGTCTGCAGAAACCCCTATGGTTGTGGCAAGGCCAGCAGAGTTTTGCGTAATTTGAGTACAAGACAAATGAAATTGATCCAGAGCCACCCTGCGCCTAATCAGGCAAGTAATTGAAATTGCCTTCAGTAGGCAAATACTGAGAAACCACATGAGTTTCTGTAAGCTAGTACTACTATCTTATTGTTACAAAACCTTAGGTTGATGGGCATTCTGCTATCATGAAAGGTTATACTGCTATCATAACAGATTCTGGCATTATAGTGAGTGTTAATGTGTACATTAACAGCATACTTACCAGACCATTACAGGAATATGGCAGCATTAAAGAAAAGAGTATAGAATTTAGTGACCATAGCTACTATGAAGCATTCATAGATATCAGAAGGTACCAAGCCTGCAGAGAGGTTAGTGTAAGTAGGGCAAGCAGAAGCTGATGTGTTGTGAAGCTAGTTATACAGTAATAAGAAAGAAAAGCTTCCTTCACCCAGTTAGTAAAATCATGCATATTGCCATAAATTACTTGAACACTCTTCACCTTGACAGATCTCCTTCCTCTTCCTGGCTTGGTACTCTGTGGTGGTGGGCTAATTGTTATAGACTCATGTGGCACGAATTGGGTATTGTTTTCAGAATCCAGCTTTACTCCATTCTGCAGAGATGTTCCTTTGGAAGCACTTTCCACAAACAGGTTTGTTGGGACTTCAAGAACGCCATTCCGTTCTCTCTCTGGTATCACATTGGGAATTCCTGCTGCAGGTGACTTACTCTCAAGTGGCCACTGGCATGTTAGGGCTTCTCGTTTGCCAGTTCTATTAGAAATCTGGTCAAACTGTTTACCAAAGTAGTCAATATCACCGTTTGAAGGACCATTACCCACTGATGTCAAGGTACTCAGACTTTTCTTCTGATCAGATTTTAGAGAATCAAATGCAGGTGGTGCAGATTGGGCTGGCTGTGTGAAAGGATCATCTCTGAAAGGGTCTGGATTAGGTGTGGGAAAGAAGCTGAGATTGGTAGAGAAAGAACTCTCAGGCAAGAAGGGTGTCTGTGCCTTTGGTTGTGGAAGAGAGGCTGTGATGCCATTCAAGAAGAGATCCTCTTTTGCAAAGGTTTGTTTGGTCTCAATTTCAGAGTTAAAATCCACTAACAGAATCTCTTTAGCTTCCTATTTTTTCCAGAGAGAAAAATGAAGTTAGTTATACATAGATTTTGCTGCACAGTGAAAAAGCTCATGGAAAATAGATGCAAAAGAAGAGATCCTAGTATCCAATGAATTATACCAGTAGATATTCAAAATTACACAGGCAAGCACTGCTGTCTGTAGTCAAATTACAGCTATTTGGTTTCTGAAACTCAATACTAAAGCATCTGTTTCCAGATCCCATAGTTAAATATCAAATGCTCTTTTTTTTTTTTCAATCTAGTGACTCTAGAGTCAGAACTAATTACACCTAGGCTTTCACTTGTGTCAAAGACCCCTGTTTGAGTTCTAGTCCTTAGTTTTGACAAGTTGTGAAATCACACTGCCCTACTATGACTTCAAGTTGCCACCTCAGCTTCAGAGTAACACTGGAGGGCTATTTGCCTGTGGAAAATAACATGCTAATTCTCCACCAAGCATGCAGGAGAAGGGCAAGACTTGGTCACTGGCTGGGTTGACAGCATCCACTGCACCACAGCTGACAGTGGCTTATAGTGCCAGATTTAAAATCAGTGGATTTTTGGGGTTGTACTGAGCTATGACAAGGTTTGTGTGCATTTATGTGCAATTAGGCCAAATTTTGAGCTAGAGCTACTGGAATGACATTAGTAGAATTAAGTACTAGAATAACATCTAGTGATTAAGTGGATACTTCTGTAGCCCTACCCCACTAGTGCACTGATGATTTCTAGGTAGACTCTACTTACTGTGGGACTGCTCATATCAGGAGGTGTTGACATATCCCCAAACAAGTCCATCTGGTCAACTCCCTTGAAGCCAGAAATATTGAAAGAATTGGTATCTGTTAGAGCTCTCACAAGAAAAAGAATCAAGCATTATGCAGATTTACTGTAAACACATCTATAAACACTGCATTTCCTACACAATATAGAGACAATTATCAACTCCTTAATGGCATCAACATAAAGTATTAAAATTTAACCTACCAGTTTCATTTTGTCAACTTGATCAGCAGGCAGTGATACATCACCATTCTGTAATAGATGGATAATAGTGTCAGAAATAATTGGAATTTCAAAATCTGCCTTAAGCAAGGGATTTGCGGGCTTTAAAAAACAAATGTTGGAAAAGGAAGCATGAGAGAGATCACTACTCAGTATTAGTTCCACAGACCCCTTTTACTTCCATTTGCAATGTAATTTGGCATCTAACATTGCCTTCATAATGCTGGCAGCATAAAGAAAGTCAGAGTTAGGTGTGGTGCAGCAGCAGGTCTAATCAAAAGAGGCTTAGTGGGAGTGACCTACCTCAGTCTTACTTGCTTCTTCACTCTAAAGAAAAAAAGAACACTTTTAATACCTAAACATCATGTAGAATATCAAAAACATCTCACTTTGGAGAAGCTTACCCGACCTAGACAGCTGGCACAACTACCAACCAACGCTTCCAGTGTTTCTGGATTTAGGCAGAGCTTAGTATCAAGTCTTACAAGAGCCCAAAACTCAGCTGAAGTTGAAACAAGCTTTGTGCAGAGTCATGAAGTTTCTATATTTTTACTCACCTTTTTCTTTTCTTCTTCTTCCTTCTTCTTCATATTATATATTAGTTGGAAGAGGTCCTTAAGATCAGAAACCAGAGGCTCAGCCTGGAAAAGAATGTAGATTTTAGGTCATGTACTACTTTTACCTGGACTTCTACTGCTGCAATCTGCAACAAGCCAAACTTCCCTAAATGGTGCAAGACTTAGGTTGAGATAACAGGAAAAGCAAGAGTTTAAAAACCTGTTTAGTCTTCATATGAGATACTGCTTATGTGGAATCCAAGGGGAATGGAACACAACCAGCATAGAATTGTTGTTAGCTCTACAGGAAAAGTGGCTGTACACAAATTTGTGCTAACCTGCTATGTTTTTGCTAAAAAGCTGGTAACAATACTTCTTAAGTGCATGGCAAGTCCTACAAGTTCAACATTTATCCAAGCCTTCCTGTAGTCTCCTAAGAAGAAAAACATCTTTCATTTGTCTATTTGCCATCAACTCCAGCACTGAACCTGGAGAAAGCTTCTAGAAATAATGCTACTTATATTTTAAACAATGTACAAATAGCAGATGAGCAAGGCGAGCGTAAGGGAAGATTATCATGACGTCAAATATGTAAAGCAGAGACCAGCTTTAAATGGGATCTGTGACATGATGGTAGTTTAATATGAATTAGGAAGGCACAGCATGCCCAGTACACCCATTAAAAAGGGTGTTGTTGCTGATATGGTGGTGAATTCAGCTACACTGCTTTGGAACATTTGTGTCAGGCATATGGCAACTTATCATTGTCTAGAGGAGGACAAATCCCCCTCTTCAGCCGCTACCATTGACACAAGCAGATAATCCTTTGAACAGATCTCACTGTTTACACCTGAGCACCATCCTTTCCTAATCAAGGGGTTTAGACATGCAGCTGTGGAAAGAGCCATTTCAAGAACTTTCTACTTTGACAAGGAGTACAGCTGCAGCAGACTGGAGCTGCAGAAGTCCTTACTTCTGAGCTAGGTAAGTTTATGTCAAAAACAGCCAGCAGCAAGTAAAGAGCTGTCTAAGGCCTGGCTGAGCTTAGAGGCTGGCAAGCAGCATCCTGTGGTGAAATGAGGGAATAGACTCCAGAGTACATCAAAAGGCTTTTGTACTTAATCTGCAGTTCCACTGAAACCAATACAGTTATGGATCAGAATGCTGACAAACTAATAAAACAGACTTAGAAGAAGGTCTTATAGCTGTGACTGAAGTAGTAATATGCTCCAACAAGGAGGTCATTAGTCCCACCTGTAATGGGTCCAAATCTTCCAGCAGGTTCTCTGAGAGGGTTGGCAGGAAGGGGACAAAGAAATTTCTAACTTTGAAGTCTGGGCTCATCATGTCATTATAGTGACTATCATAAAATCATTATAAAGATAAGCTGATAAATAATAAATACGTAACTTCAGATTGTTCATAAAGCTGCATAATTCTTAGCAGTATTTTTAAATAGCTTGTTTCCAATATTGTTTACATACAGATCCCCCTCAGAGAGGCTAACCTTGCACACATGATTTCTGCACGGGAGGAACTTATCACAGAAGGATCAGAATCCCTCCCACAAGTTAGGATTTGGAGGTCCTAGGAGGACCAGACTTGTCATTTACAGGCCCCAGAATAATTTTTACAGTTCAATAAGTGATTTCCCTGCTGCACAAGGCAAAGCATCACATGAATTACAGTAATGTAGTTCTATACTCCTGTTAATTCTGAGTGAAGCTCTGTCTATTTTACTTAAGTACTTTCACAGTGGGAGGCCTGTGCTAATGGCTCTGTTCATCTCACTAATGACTTCCATGGAATATAGACAGGTTAAGCATTGTTAATCATAGTAACCAAGACTACTTGAGTGCTTTTATTCTGGACTACAAAGAAACTATACAAGACAGAAGCCACTGGCTTCTGACACAGTCAATTCCTATTGTCCTTTCAATAAAATCTATCCATGCATGCTGGTATCCCCCTTAGGAATTTTGTAGGATTACCAACAAAACACCACACCCTTATCACACGTTAAATGTTTACCAACAGCATTATCCATTGCATGTGAAACAAAGTGTCTGATTCATACCTGTTGGGCTGTTTTTATGGCAAAAAACTGGTGCTGGCCTTCTCCTCCACATATATAGCCAAAGGCACGATTGTCTGTTACATCCCGAGCAATAAAGGAGATTTTGTTTACTGGATGCTCATGCTCTATGACCTGGAATAGGGAAGAAATAACTATTGGGCTAAATTGCTGGAAATATAATAGTTGCTATTCTCTGTAGGTAGAATTATTGAGACTGTTAAAAATCTTCAGTCCAACCTCAGATTTATCAGCCTTTGACTAACCACAAGAGTAGCTGTCTTTCTGCCAGGGCTCTTCAGCATTACAAACATTTCACAACCCAATTTTTATATGTGGAAGGGGGTTTTGTGCCAGGAAGGAGTCCAGCTAATGTTGGTCTAACTTCCAGGTGCCTCACTAGCATTAAGAATCAAATTAAGATAAGAAGTTATATCTTACCCCAGTTTTTTCATCTATTATCTTGATGCCAGAGAGGGAGATGTTTACCCAGATCTTCTGTTTGTGTTGGCCCTGGGAACGGGCTGCTGCTGCCATTCCCTAAAGAGAATGAATGCCAAAGTATTGATGAGACTTCTGTTGGATTGAGCTTTAACTTGCTCTTTTCAGCATATGACTGCTTAGGTTTAAAGTGATACCAGAGATCTAGACATTTTCCTCTGTAAATGTTTTAGAGCTTTAAAACAGATTTTAGCTCACAAAACTGCTACAGTAGCAGCATCTTTACCTGCTTTTCCAGCCTGATTGAAGGTATGTGAACGTTCTATGCCACAGAGGTAATGGTCTTTGTTGCTGCAGGGATTAATTTATTTTTTAGTTTGTCTGTATCTCTCACTGTCACCATTGACACAGGATGCCAACTGCTTTGAGGTCAGTGTTAAATTGCACAGCAAGACTCCCTTTCCTTCCAGAACCCAAGCTCATCATTTGTTATGAAATTCATACTGCCGGCATTCATACTGGATGCCTACAGACCCAAAGGAATGCTCCCAGATTTTCAGAGAAATGTCCTTTGAGCCAGATGTTACAGTTTAGGAAGCAACATTCATCTAGATGGTGCTGTCAGTAACTACGTTACCATGAAGCTGTATTTGAAGTTTTGCCAAAGTGACTGTTTGATCTGCTTTTGAAGGCTGACCAGAGATTGTTCCTTATGTGACAGCTCAAGCACTTACCTTCAGCTTCATCATTGAATCCTGACTCATTTTGTCTCCTCTTGCCTCGGGAACATCATCTATGCCAATCAGTTTGGCCTTGTATTTTACACCATCACCTTTGAATCTAGCCAAGAGGGATTCATCTGTTTTTTCCGGCCCTGGAGACAGAGAAAAGGTTTGCTGGGTCTCTTTGTTTTTTGAGGTTATTTTTATGTTTGGGTGAGTTGGGGTTTTTGTTTGGTTTTTTTAAAGATAGAAATGGCTATATTGAGATTTGTGATCTTTAAAAAAAATATTCACTATATAAGTATACACCAAGTACATGTTAAAGCTGTCTCTTGAATACAGCTGACTAACAATCCATGTGCACTGCAAGGCTTAGAGACTCCTTTAAGGTCACAGCACTCTTACAGAATGTGGCCTCAGTTCACAGAGTGGAGCCCAGTGCTTAATGTCTGGGGGCTTCAGAAAAATTGTTCACCAGATAAAAGACTATAATATTGATAAGCAACAGCCAAGTAGATATAGGTTCTAAGAAAAAACACCATGCAGAAATGGTACTTCCCATGGTTGTACAGGGTGTTCAGTAAGGCATTTAGGTGTTATCCCCATGTTCTCATGTAGGCAGATCTCTTCTTGCAGTGTAAAAATAATCTCCCAGTTCCCCGGAACCTCGTAGAAACTTGTTATTTCTACAGTGAGTCCTGGTACTCTCGTCCTTCTAATCAGTTGGGATTTTAGCTAATTTTTTTATTTTTGCTGTTCCTGCTACTAGGAACTGTTTGCTTTTTTTTCTCTGCATGTTCAACACAGCTCAAGTATATACCCGGAGATGTATTTTTATATGAGGTAATTATATTTATATGATCTAATCTATCAAAAAAATCTATTATCTGATATACAGAAATTCTTGTCGAATGAGTTTTCTAGCTTCCCTGGACTAGAATTTGTATCCAGCTCAAATCTCCTTCTCTAAAGGGCAGGGAGGAGTCATGTTAAAGTTCAGACTAACAGGTACCATGATGGTCCAGGATCTGGTCACCTCCTCAGGAGGTTTCTCAAGAGCCAAAGAAGCTTTGGGCTCTTGCTAAATTGTCAGGCTCAGCAAACAACTTATTTAACGGTGGAACAGAGAGCTTTAGAACTTCAGGCTAGAAAAGATCTTTTTAAACTAAAAGCCTACCTTCTGGTTAAGTTTATTATATTGGCATATTTACTCACTCTTCTAGCCAGCTGGAAAACTGAGAGTTATTTTAGCAGTAGTGGGAGGGTGATCTCAGTTTAGGCAATTGCAGAAGATTAAGGACATGGAATAGAGGAAGTGTTCAAGTGGTAAGCATTTCTTACCTTTCTTTTTTTCTTTCTTTGAAGATTGTGCCTTTGGTGGAGCCTGTTGTTCAGGCTGGCTGTTGGTAGCAGTAGTTTCAGCTTCAGTAGACATAATGGGATCGTGGCCAGTTATGTTTGCTGTAGGTTTAAAAATCCAAATTACAGTTAGAAGACAGACAATATTTTACCCTGAAGAAGAAATATTCTTATTGTAGCTGTTAGTCCATCTCAGTTTTGCTGAACACTGATGCCTGATAAAGCCTGAGAGTGTGAGGAGTGGTCAGTGTGAGGAGTGATCCGATGGGAAGTCTGACTCAGTCAGGCTACAGAGAGCCTGAAGTTATGGCCAGGAGGTGATGAACCCTCACTTCAGTAATACCTAAGCAGTCAGTAGAGCACACTGGTCTACATCAACAGACTGTACTTGCACCAATATGGTTTAATCTGTCATTCTTTAGCTTTTTTTTACCTTTTAAGGCTATTTATAGAACCTCAGGTACTTTGCTCTATTCTCCTTCAGCACTGCCAGCTGCATCTCTAAAGCAGCATAGGAGAGAACGCAAGAAATATTTGCTAGGACCTGTTCCAGACACCCATGAAGATTACACCAAAACACCCAAAAGATGCCAGTAGATATTATTCATGTTTCTAAACCCAGCAAAAGTCAGAGGTTATACCACCCAACAGGTAAAACCAAATAATTTCCTTGGGCTGCAGACAGACTGTTCCAGTAAAAACACAACAGAACTTCAAGCCAAACCCCCCCACATGCTTGTCTTAACAGTAATCAAGTAACCCTCAGATTTCCAAAAACCCTTCAAGTTGACAAGAAACAATGGACTTTTAGGACTTACCACTATGCCATGTGACCCTTTTTCCTCTGAGACACAAATTTAAAAACTAATTTACAGTCACCATGTTTTGTTCCAACACAGCTAAAGTATTCACTCTTACCAAACAGAGGTACTCAGAGCAACTTTATAGAGCTATGAAGAAAGAGCCAGAAAGAACTGGATATTCACATCTACAGAAACCATTCTATCAATCTTCTGTTGGGATATTGCAATGGCTGCAGCTAGTCCCTTGAATTTTAGGACAACAAAACAAGTCAAGAAATTGTTTAGGTGATTAAATAACTGCGGTCCCCTCTAATTCCCCCTACCTCCAGGCAAGCTGCTACTGATCAAGCCACCCTTTTTATCCAGCATTTGAGATATACTGTGTATGTAGATACTAGTGGTGACGCATTGCATAGCCCCTTGCATAAGAAATTTGTCATTCTCAATAGTCAATTCCTCATTAGTAATTGCTGATGCTTTACCCATTACTTGAAATGTACTTTCAGGGTTTTGATTTCACTCCTGCCTTCCCTCCCTCCCTGCTAAGCTAGTAGCTACAGTCTGACTCAACCTGCTTGCCACTAACTGAGTAACGGATATCAATTCTTAACTGACTTAACCTAGCAAGAACACAGATTCCTAGATCTTAAAGAAAGAATTTCACCCTGAAAGCCTCAATTTCCATTTAACCAGGACAAAGGCCTCTAGGGAACTAGCTGTTAATCTAAGCAAAACTTGATCTAGCTACTTACCAGATGGTTTGTGAATTGCATTTAGCATTGGTCAAGTAAATCAACAAAGATAAGAGTGCTCAAATGGGAAAGAACTGTCAGCTATACCTGTTCTCCTCTGCAAGCAACTTATCTGTCCACAGTTACGGGACATTTGATGCAAGGGAACAAAGGTGTTGCTGTGGAAGTTTCAAGTGTTTCTGAGTAAAAAGAGATGTCAGAGGAAGAGTTTGTTTAGCAAGCCATGGTTATTTAAGAAATGTTATCACTGAAAGAGTGGCTTTTGTGTCCATTCTCACAAAGGATCAAGGGAAAAGCTATTAACCCAACAGGGATTTTGCAGAATACTTGCAACAGCAAAACAGATTGCACCTATTGAAATTCACATTTTAATCAGATAAAACAAAGTCAACTGAATTCTTCTTCTAGAGTAGCTAAGCTAGTTTGCCTGATAGTATAGTTTTGGGTGGAGATAGCTTTTAGACATAAGCATAAGGAGCCCCTCCCTAAATTTATCAAGTACTTCAGAAATACTGAAGAAGGAAAGAGAGCTAAGGCTGGATCATTAGTTAAACACCCACCCCTATATGGAAGGTTACTGTTAACAGAATAGAAGGAAGAGGCCCAGAAGAGAGAAGTAAGACTTGCTATCAAGAAGCTGAATTATAGCTTTAGGACATTCTGCCCACCTCCATGCTGGAAAGTCGAAATAAGAACCTCAAGGCACTGAATCCTGCTGTCAGTGGTCCTTCTTCCTCTAAGTAGTAGAGCTACACCCAGCTGTGGTGTTATACAACTTCTATCACACACTGAAGTAAAATTAAGAGGCAATAAAAATAAATAACGTAGGAAGGAGCAAATATGCAGAAGCAAAACCTCACTTTGGCAACTGTGAATTTTTATGTGCAGCTGCCATCTTTAAACTCAAAGCATTTCTGGTCATCATTGCCATCTGCCTCCATTGTATGGAAGTCAGACCACTTATTTTTATAGAACCAGACAGAAAAAAAAAACCACAGTGGAGGAAGATGGGCAGGGATGCACACAAGTGTAGCTGAACCTTTGCAAATACCCTGTCTTCCTAGAGAAAAGCTCATTTTTTGTGTTAGCAATGCAATTTTAGGTTAGTGAGGGCCTTCTGGCCACTTTACAGGACCTACTGTCATCTGAGATCTGGCAAAACTCATGTTCCGTGGTGAGACTTCACAGTACATGATGTCATTTATCATACCTTTGGAGAACTTGGTGTCTTTGAAAATCACTTCAGAAACAACAGAATTAGTGAAGCTAAGAATGCAATGTCAGACGAAGGCAACCTTAAAACCTGTTTATATTTTAAATAACTACTTCTTGATACCTGAGTTAAGCCACATGCTTAACACTAAATGGCCTCAGGTTTCACCTTAAAATTTTGCTGGGGTGGGGGACAACATGTAGCTTGAGCTAGCAGTAATCTATTCTGCTCACTGTAAAAGAGCCTCAACCACAAGTAAATATGGATTCTGGGCTTTACACTCAAGCTAAGGCTCAGCAAGGTCTTCATCACACTTGAATTTGTGTTATCTTTGTGGCAACTGCTGGTGTGCTAAACATGCAAGTAACTAAAATAAAGTTAAAATCTTCCGTTTGTTGCTTGGAGGCTTCCTTTCACAGTTCTCAGCCTCTTAGAATTTCTTTACTCCAGCTGCAGGTGGAAGGCACAAGACTAGAATTGTTCTCCTACACTTTAATTTTGAGCTCATCTCAAAAGAGTCAGCCACCAAGCATGGCAAGGTTAGAGATTCATGTGCTTTTATGCAAGGGTGAAAGGACAAATATGCCTTCAGATATACTGGCTTAGTAAAGAACAAGATCATTCCCCCAGCAACTATATCAGCACGTAGCTTAAAGCAGTTTCAATCTTGTCCATGTAGATGAGTCCATTGGTATCATCACATCTTCATTTCTCCCTATGCAGTTGTATGGCCCATCTTCATTACTGTGCTAAATGCACTGTTTCAAAAATCCAGAGACAGATGCTGCCACCTTGGGAGAAGTGCACCAAACTCTGCCTGTATCACCACATACCTATCCTATGCATTTTTCTCACCCACTTTTCAATTTAATCCAGACGGGGCTTGTAAAGAGACCACTAGCAGTATCTTCCTCCTTTCTTTTAGGGACTGTGCTGTGAAGAGCAGATAAATACTGATGACTCCTCAGACAAACACCATGTCAGGCCCTCAATGCACAGTCCTTGATATACAACTTGCTACCTAGTTTCTCAAGTCAGACTACTCTTCATTCAAGACTTCATTTCTACACAGTTACCTTAGGAAAGTCAGTGTTATAACTTTTGGCATACTCTTCTCTTGGTGTCTTCTCTGAACTCTCAGCAGGGAGGGCTGTCAGTAATGACAGGTTCCCCCTGAAATACCTGTTTCTTAGCAAGACTTGGAAGAACATGCCAAACAATTTTGTTGAGCAACATTCAGTTTCCCTTAGAGATGCTTTTACAGATATCTTTCATTTGAGCAAGGGGTGACAACATGATAGATACCCTTAATGATTATGTTTTTGTCCTATGCACAAGTGAATTGAGAATCTTCATTATGGCTGTAGTCTGTCATGGAATTAAGGACTGAACAGAATCCTCACCAGCAGACAGGATTTTCCCACCTCAGCAGACAAAGATTAATGTGTCAAAGTCGATGCCAGATTACCTGAGAAGAGGTTAGGGACACCCAAAAAGTCACAGGCAGATAAACTAAACATCTGCTCAGCAGCCTAATACTTTGTCCTCTTCACAGCTTGTACTCCTTTTTTGTCCCTAAAAGTACATGATTCAGCTTAAAGAGCTATTGCATGTAATAATTAACCTTGAATTAGAATCCGCAAGGCTGGGAGAGGACAAGAAAAGCTTTTACTGCCAAGTGAAATACAACCTGTTAGGATGAAGTAGTAACAGGAAGTACAGCAAAAGTTCAGCTGCTGAACATGCTTCTGAGGCAGGTTGTTTCCTCCCCCAGCGTTCTTGAAGGGTTAGTCAGGTTCTTTTGGTTAGAAGGCTGTGTTAGTGAATTCAAGACTTTAGTTTTCAAACTAAGAAAATAGGCTAAAGGCTAAACAGCAACACACACAATGACAAGCAAGAGTCAAAGTTGTAAAGCCAGATAGTCTTATCAGTAAATTATCTTGACTGGCAGCCTTCTGCTCACATCAGGAGTATAAGAGTGCATTTATACGGGCCCCTGTAGGGCTGATTGGAATTTGCATCTAACAACTCCCCATCTGATTATCACATTTTCTGCTTAGTTCCTGTTTCAATGGTAGTAGCCTTGAGAAGCCCTAGGCATACATTAATAAATCAAAACCATAAAACTGCTATTCAGACTTTTGCTTTTTAAACAGGATCGTTCATACTGAGGAGTCAAATAAAATATAATCTTAAATGCTTTCTTTCACTGATAGAACACCCATTGCTCTGGTATCTGACAGTGTCTAAAGAGTTGAAGTTGAATAAACCTTCTGTAAGATGAATGACACAAGAGATTACAATGATTTAGATGGAACATTCCAGATGCTTGTTCTGATGCAAGCACTAACATTAGTCTGTTTTCACTGTTAAAACAATCAAACTATTCTGTTATGAACTGGCATATCCAGCAACTAATACCTATGAGAAGTAATAGCCTTACCTACAGGGAGGTTATACCTGATGTGTTCACACTTATATGATACCTACCTGCTTGAAAGAAAGTGGTAGAAGAAAGTTCATAGACAGCTTGGGAACTATTCACCTCCAGTTTTGGCCATGTCTGGAATGCAAGAGCAGCATTACTTGTCAGAAAGATGACTGAATACATACTTTTATACTGCAGAGTCGCACCAAAGGTCCCATGGTTGGTCTTGTAAGAGAGACAGCTGAAAAGGATATTAAGCTACACTGCCTGGCAAGTGCAGCTGCCATTCCCACAACTCAGTAAGGCCTAGATCAGCACTACTCAGTTCAAAAATCCTGTTGAACTGTCTTGCTTAGGCTGTAGTTTGGCAGAAATATGATTTGTGTTCAAGAGATCATTTGCTTGATATGGTGACTTTAGCTAAACCAGGGGCTTACCTGTTGGACCAAGTGTTTCTAGAATAACAGGATTTTACTTTAGGGAACTTCTTCTGTGCAACTTGCTTTTTAAGCCCTGTTTGATATTTTGTCTTCTGAAGAGGTGGTTTGATACTCTGTTAAGGTATTAAAGGCAGCCTTATGCCAAGGACTTCCTCTGTCAATGTGAATACCAGTTTGGAATAAACTACAACAGTACTTACTTATTGCAGGATGTGGAACATAGTCCAGCTGTCTTCATGATATATCACCAGTAATGAGAAACAGGGAAGGCTGACCTTCATCTACTTAGTAGGGTAGAAGTACAGCATTAGACACATCAGGGAATACCTCCCTCATGCTGCTCCCTTCCCTAGTACCAGCTACAAAGCAGATAAAGATCTTAGTACACTAATTAGCCATGTCAGCTACAGATGTTGGCATGTACCACTGCTGGTGCAGGATCATGCCTGTGAAACCACACAGACATCTCACCGTTCAGCCAACTTGCCAGCTGCTGTTTCATCAGTTGAACAGAACAGTCTGTTCTCATCACATCAGCCTCCTCGGAACCTCTTAGTTTTTAGCAAGAACACAGAAATTCAAAATGAGTTCCTGAAAGTGTTTCATGCACACTTGAATCACAGCCAACAGAATATCACTAAGTTAGCAGCTGGGACTCAACAGGTCACACAGTTCAAGTGTTGTAATTGGATTGGTACTTTTTGTCATTCTATAATGCTTTTAAGCACGTGATTTCTGATAAGATAATTAGTAACTTGTCAACTCAGCTACCACATTAGCTCTATTTTGGATTTTTCTTCCACTTGTCATGGAAATAAATAAATCTTTTGCTGGAAGATTAAACAGGGAGCTCAAGAGAAGTATTGACCCGTTTAAATAAGCTGTACCTGATGAACACATGGTACAATATAAATTAATGAGTGAAAAGCATTTAATGAACTAGTGCAATCTGTTTCCCTGCAGGCTTGATCACAAGATGAAGGAAACTAGCACTGTCACAGTATTTGATACTTTTCAACCAGGAACTTCAGTATCCAAAGGTAGTATCCAGATATCTAGCTAGTCGACCTCAAATTATGAGTTGTTCCAGAAATAAGAGAGCATGTTGCAGTAAGACTTGATAGCAGCCTTTCCAATCTCTGTTCATTAGCTGTACTAGCCCATTTATTGATTTCTAGAATTAAGAAATCCCCTCACTTTTAGTACCAACAAGACCAACATCTGAACTCCACATTCTTCCTTTAGAAAGAAATTGAAAGGGCATACTAGAATACTGTTCTTGATAGAGAGCTATTACTTTGGAAGCAGAGACTTGGTAGATTATATATTTATATCATCCACAAAAATTTTCTTCTTATCTATCTTTATTCTTCAAGAAAGACAGGATGTTTTACAACCTACTAAGGGAGCACCCCTCTGTACCTCTCTCCAATTTCCAGTTCCGAAGACTCACAAATGAGAAGCACCTGAGCCAGAGCTCTACTGTCTGCTCTAGTTATTGCTAAGGAAAGCATCACGGCATGAAGAATCTCAAGCAATATGGCTGCAGTGCCTACAGCTCAACCTTTTATCAGTATTCCTTGTTGAGACTCACAGGATATACCAAACAACATGGAAGCAAAGCAGTTGTTATTCAGGGCAGCTAGTGTTTACTCAGATGCAACTGAGTTTGAACTGAACAACAAATCAAACACTTCATTTCCAACTGTACTCCTAAAGCCCTCCTGCCTAGAAGGCCTGTTTCTGATCTTCTTGCTTATTAGTATAGTGAAGGACTCTTGCCAACAACCATGCTTTTCACCCCTCCTTCTAGAGCTGGAACTTGACACATATTGAAGCTATTATCATAGGTTATTTCAGCTGCATACAGTTAACTGTCTGCTGCTGGCACAGCTATCCTTCTTTGCAGTTTGGGTATATGCAAGCTGCACTGACAGAGATTGCATGTGTTCTGCACAGTTTACTCTCACCTGTATTCTCTACCTGTTCACAAATTTATCTGTATGAGAAATAGGATTTTCCCGTATTATTCTTGCATTCACACAGCCTAAACCCATGTAATACTGGCCACACTGTTGAGTACTGCAGTTTGCTTGCCCAGCCTGGTTATCCCATGAGCAGCCAAAAGCCTATCATTAAACATTCATTTCAGTAATTGAAGAGCACTCCACCTACCCCCCAGATACTGTGCCTCTCAATACACAAATTGTTGCAGCAGTTACTCTCACAGGAGTCACTCCATACTGCCTCTTGTAAGAGATGCAAATTATGTTCATTATGTATGCTGAGAAGACTGATGAAAATTCTGCTTGCAGAGCCTACTTGTTGTAGGCTCTTCTACAGCACTTCCAGTCTTGTTAGGCATTATGAAGCATGCTGCTTAATATAAGGGTTACTCTTGCCTTTGAGATTAGCTATTACCAGGGCCCCCAGCTCTCCCTTGTATATGCAGCATGATAGGCAATGAATAACTACACAATACTCAAATCTAAAAGGTGGTACAGAAAGATCTGTACCAGTGGTTAGAAAGGATTAATCAGGACTTTTAGATTTTCAGTACAGCTCCTACAGTAGATGTCCTACTGAACTGCTAGTAAAGTTTCATAGATGACTGTTCTACAGTAAGTTTCCCTACAAGTGTAATATGTGTAATTATAATTACACATATTAGAGGAAGTTTATTGGTTTATTATTCATAAATCTGAACTATAAAGCAATCTTGACCAGGGTCTCTCTAATTTCCCATCTCTGTGATAGTCTTGATAGCATATTACAGGGATGCCCCCATCCCTCAGAAGCATACAAGGAAAAGTGTCAGATCTAGAGTTTACCTTTCATCAACCAGGGTAGCTGTTGTTTGCAGACAGATCTGTGATTCAAGCTACTAGAAAACTAGTCCTTATTCATACAGTGACCTTTGTCCCTTGCCTCAAAGCACAAATGACCATGTTCTGACAGGGCACAGAAGAGATCTGTAAGGCAGAAAAACAGGTTGCAATGTTAAAACTACATCCTTAGTGTTCCCAGCTTCATTTGCCCCCTCCTAAGAGGAAAGTTTTATCCATAGGCATTTTAGCCATGGGCTAAAATTATTAGGTGTGTGGCACATCAGCACTAGGATTTGAATAGACTTTGCTAAAGGCACAACTTCCTAGCTGACATTGTCATGAAGTCTCCTGACTGTCAAGGTGAAGGTCCATTATCCTGTCTCTTAGACCTACTTTTTCTGCTGAAGAGATAATCCTCATCTTACTGCTTAAGGATGCAACATGAACTGACAGAACAGCAGGAAATTCAGCTCCAAGGCCAACAATCTGTCCTTAACTGGCCCTGTAACATCTGAGCTTTTAGATTTAAGGGAACATGCACGAGCTATGAAGCTGTATTAAAAACTTTTAAAACTAACTTTAAAATCATGCAGATAATTAGGGGCCAAGATCTACAGGGCATTTCAACTTCATCCTTCCGCCTTCTAGAGCACATGCAAGGCACAGTCTTTCAGATGAGGGGAGACTAGAATGGTCTATGTCTCCATCAGCCGGAGCTGAGAAGACCTGTTGGGAGAAGATGCTTTGTTCAGCACTCAAATGCCTAGCTTGTATAACAAGGTAATCCTGTTGAAGCTGGTACCTCTTGTTTATTGCCTAGGCCTCACACTCTGCTTCATCCAGCTTCTTTATAACACTGAGACCCTTGAACCTAGACACAGCCCCAGAATCAGGTTTCTAATGCCAGTTTTTTCTTCTCAGTTACAATCCTTGGGCACCTTATTCTATCTGATCTCTTTAACACAACCCCAAGTTGTACTTCTGTGGAGTCCATGCTGAGGTAGTGAGTAGTGGCTTATGCCTGTTTCTGTTTCACAGCAGAATCTCATTAAAACCTCTTGGCAATCCCTCATGCCAGTGGTAGCATCTTGATTCTGCTAACAATCTATGTGCAAGATCTCAGGTTTTTCCCCAAAATCCTTGCAGATTACAAGTTACCTTCATAGTGCTTCATCATTTCTTTTGACAGAATCTAGCCAGCAAGCAGAATTTGCATCAGCACTGTTTCCAGATCAAGCTAGGTTTCTCTAAATGTGGAATTTATTGCTTTTTACAGGCCAGTTCATGGTTCTGTAGTGGTCACACATTGCTATCCTTGCTGAATAAAGTCTACCAGCATTCCCAGGGTTAACCCAGCTGGTCACACAAATTTCCTAGAAGTGTGAGGTTTACTAGGAAAGGGAAGCATTAATAGGAAAAAAATCAGCAGATTTGGCAACATTACCCAACAACTACAGTATACTGGTGCACTTTTGCATCATATCTCAAGTTATGGCTTTTCTACTTTGATTTTTGAACATCCACACTGGATTCACCCTTCCTTGACATTAAGTGCATTTATTTGCTTTCCCACAGAGATAAAAAGCTACCCTTTCCATATATTATAATCACGCCCTTTGAGTGTTTCTTCTCATATCTGCTTGAGAAATAGAGGCCTTAAACAAGAGGTATAAGGAGTATATCCATAGCAGCTACTGATTTGCAGTGTGCAGGTAGTTTAACAAATAATGCTCTTCTCAGTGAGAAAAAAGATTGTGTAATCAACCATAATCCTTCTACAAGGCTGCTAAGTATCTCTGCACAATCATCTTTACCTTCACAAAAGGAAACTGATGCCAGATATGTAAAGCTTGAAGGACTTAGCATTCATTCCATTTTACACTGAGCTCTCCTATGCACCAAATCATGATGTTTGCTAGTTAAGCCACTGTTCTGATGATTCACCTGACATTCATTTAGCACTCTGATCCTCACCATTGCTTCCATTTGGTTGTCCTCCTTCCAGTGCAAACCTACTATTAATAAAAATTTTGGCTTCAGACTTGACCACATCCTCACACCATTCAGGGAATTTTGAAAAGCTGATTATGCCTCAAGAAACATTGTGCTGGATGCAACTGCAGTAATTCTTTGAACAGATGTGGTGGATGACTCCCTCAGACAATCCTCAGATGGAAAGATTTTCTTTGGATTACAGTCCAAGTCTGCAGTTAGTCTCACCTACCTCCTGGAACATCCTAATGGAAGGTGATCCAAAGACCTGCTGGCATTATAATTGCCTAGCAGGTCACTATCAGACACAATGACATACTTTCAATTTAACATTGCCTGTCAAGTCTTCACAGCAAACTAGAATACACACCTTCATAATTAATTTTCTCTAATTTAATCTGCATCTTTAATTTTGTTTATTTACACAGATGTTTGCCATCCTAGAGCATGCCTATGCCCATTTTTTAGGATACAGTGGGCAAACCTAAGCCTACATACTCTCAGATTTGGTTAATTTTGAGCAGCCCTGTTTATGGAAGTTACAGAAGACTTCTGAAGAAAAAAAATGTGGACTTTTAAAGCAAACTAGCTTAATTAAGAGAAGACTTAAAAAATTCCTGACTCTCAAAATAATAAAATCATCAGCCTTACCAGTGAATTTGTAGTCAGCATTTGAGTAATCAGCCTCAACATTTTTGAGGGGTAAAAGCTCTGTTACAGAGAAGTCCAGCTGAAGAAATCTGGCTATGTTGGCAACACCTGCATTTGTCTTATGGCTCACTGCATTGGCACCATTACAGCATTAAGTGTCACCATATGATGGACATTAGACTATATATCATCACCTGAGAAGTCAGGTTCTCTGTCAAGGTAGAAGACTAATTCGAGATAACTGTCAACATCTGCTGCTATCCCAATTTATCCCAGACTGAAGTGGCATGCAGAAATTCACCGGCAGACAGAGGACTGCTTGCAAGGATACTCCATCCAAAAACAGAACAAAACCTTCTTTTTCACAGCATCCTAACCTGTGTAACCATTCTCTCTGCTATTAGAGACATTCTTTCATATTAGTTTTTACAACTAATTAGTTATAAGAAATAGGAAATTTAGTGTTTATATAGTTAATCTATTTAATGATTTTAACCCCATCCTCTCCGCACACAAAACCAAAAACGCGCGTTTATATTGCTTTGCTCTCATGCTGCCCCCGGCCGTCCGCCTCGCCGGAGCCGGGAGCAGGGTGCGGGCGGCTTCTCCCCAGCCTCAGGCGGGACCCGTTCCCCGCAGCCCGGCTCGGGCAGCGCCGAGCCCCCCGCGGGCCGGGGCCAGCCCAGCGCCGCCGCCTCCGGCGCAGCGCGGCCCCCGCGGCGCCTCCCGCCCGCGGCTGCGGAGCCGAGCCCCGGCCGGCCGGGCACTCGCAGCCCTGCGGAGCCCGCTCCGTGCCAGCGCCCTCCCCGCACGGTACCCGCGCCCCGCCGCAGCACCGGCTGTCACGTCGCCGCAGAAAAAGCTCCTTCCCCCGGTGACAGCTCCTTCACCCCCGCCCCGGCTGTGCGAGACCCGAGCCGCGCTCGCAAAGCTCCTTACAGGCTAGATCCGTGCCACTCCGTGCATGATCCGATGACCGTAGCCGGTAGCCTGGCTGGGACCGGGGCCCCGGTTAAATATTCGGTTGCACTCTCGCCTTCAGATTAGTTAGCCACTCACAGGGAGCGATATGGTTTTAATCAGATGCTGGCAGCTGAGGACTACCCAGGAATGCGCTGTGATGTTTTTGCTGCTTGGTCTTGGCTACTCCCCCTCAACGTGTCGGTGCTCACAAGTTTAACCCCTTGCGAGCCGCCGCTCCGGCCGCGCTGCGGGGGCGGGAGGGAGCTGCGGCCCGGACCGCCTCTTGGGGGGGTTCGGAGCCCCACGGGGGACACGCGGGGAGGGGAGTGAGGGGGGAGACAGCTGGACCCTGAGGGGACACGGAGTCGTGTGGCGCCCACAGATTGTGCCACCCTCTCCATCCTCCATCTCCCCAAGTCTGTGACCAGCCGAACCGGCTGGATCAATGAAATTCAGTTTCTGGGTCAAATCCAGACGTGACCTTTGTATTTCTCACTCATTTTTATTCAAATATCTATCATGGGGTTCCCCCCCCCCCCACCCCCCCAGACTAGTACAGCTGTTTTCCAAGTTGTATGAAAGAACCTCTGATAAAAAAAATCATATTTCTGTCCTTGTAGCAGAATGATTTTCTTCCTTTTCAAGGCTGTAAACCTAG
Organism: Eopsaltria australis; assembly: GCA_034509425.1. Taxonomy (NCBI): domain Eukaryota; kingdom Metazoa; phylum Chordata; class Aves; order Passeriformes; family Petroicidae; genus Eopsaltria; species Eopsaltria australis. The sequence goes on from JAVTVJ010003271.1 coordinate 75,836, forward strand.
CTTAACGTTTGAAGTTTTTTTTTCAGAATAGTGCAAAATATTTCTCTTCAAAACTGCATTTCGCTCTACACCAATACCCAATTAAAAAAAAAAAAGAAAAGAAAAAAGAGAGCAACGTTTTTTTTCCTGCAGGTTAAATACATTTCACAGATATTTCGAAGTGTTCAAAAGACGGAAATATTTAACAGAAACTAATTTTACCACCGGGAAGTTCAAGGCTCAAAACCGGTGGATGCATTTGGCAAACATCCTCATCCAAAGCTAGCAAGTGATACGGCATGGCATTCTTCTTTTTCATGAACAGCAAGAGCCTGCTATTCCTCCCTGTGGCCGAGGTGACCAGGAGCTGACAGCTGTGTCTCACTTGTCTGCACCAGCCTTTCATTTGAGAAGTGCTAATTTTAACCAAAAAGGACACGAGAAACGTCTTTTTATACTCTAGCCTAGTGTTCATGGAAGGAAGTGCACACCGCATGAGTAAGGAGGCTTTTGCTACTATTAACAGGTTGCTGGCTACACACACGTCGGTATTTGAAGGATTAGATCTGAATTCCTTGGGACGCAGTTATATTCACGTTCAACAATGCTGGTTTTGTGCAGCTGGCACTGCGCTGTACATTGTTTTGAAGAACTTGTGCTAAACACCCACCAGCAGGACTGGAGCTCCTTGGTATGTATGTGTTTTAAAGAATAATACTTAGCTCAGCGTCCTTTATGAGAGTCAGACAGGCTGCCTGACATGAAGGTTGACATTGTGCCTAGTTTAAACACGGTGCAGTAACAAAGCAACTTCTATGAAACAGGCCAGCCCGGAGCAGGCATAAGCAGGATTATCATCTGTGTTTTGCCCAAACAAACTCCAGGCACATTTCACCAAAATACCTTGACTAGTCACACTACTGATTGCAAATATGATTTATACTGTTTGTTGTTGAATTTGCAAGAAAGGAAAATGCTAGAAGTGAACAGTTTAGGAGCCCTTTTGAGGGGCAATGAAATTACATCTAGAACAGAAAGGGCAAGAGGTCCTTCAATATGCACCAGCACTTGGGACATCACTAATAACCTCAGAGGAAACCTTCTTTTTAAACTGAAATATGGTTAATAACTAACTTGAAAAATTACAATTTTCTTAGAAAAGAAAAAAATGTCTCAAGACTTGAAGGAATGCACTGGTTTTTTTTGTAAATCGACTACGAACATTTTCCCCGATGTCCCACGTTGTTGTGCTAAATGCTGAAATCGAGAACTGTTACATTAAACATATGTAATAGGATTGCCTTGCCTTCTGAATGCAGGAGGAATGCAGGCAGAAAGCCCCACAGGAATTCAGTTATTTCATGTGTACTGCACTGCATGAGGACATGTTTTACACTTTATGAAAAGTAAAATTATTTCTGTTTCTCTACAGCAAAACCAGAATCAAATGCACAATGGCTGTTATGACTTTAGAAGTGACCATTTAAAGGTTATAGGGAGTGCTGCTTCCCAAGATGATGACTTTTTTCTTGTATTTTTTTGTGTCTGATTTTACTACTGCTGGCACAGGCTCAGTCCCTACATAAGGATTTTTTTGTGTAAGTTAACTGCTTTTTATACAGAACAGTATCAGCCTCAGCACTTCCCAAACACAAGCCATTTTTCAGCAGGTCTAAAATTATCTTGAAGTTGCAGCTGGAACCCTTCACCTCAGTGAGTTTTTCTATAGCTTTCCGGATGTTAACTCTACCCAAACCACAGCCTGTCATTAGGATCACCAGGATTCCAGTCTGGGTGGAAACTGTGGTAGCAGCACGAAAAACCCCATGGAAGTTCAGAGACCTTTGGAAGACATCAGCTTTCATGAATGCCTCGAAAGTGGTATCAATAACAGTTTGTGAAAAATCTGCTTGCAGCAAAGCAATCTGGTAGCTAATCTTGCGATGGCTTGCTCAGGAATGCACAGTTTATTATTAAAGTAATCTTTTAAGGTTTTATTGGAATGTGCTTCCACAGAGATGTTTTTGCCTTTGTGTGCTTTCCTATGTGTGTGTCATCTTGTCCATAATTAAACTTTTCACTGACAGACCTGGGACTTTTTTTTCCTTAAACCTCCCACTTTGAATGCTGGAATTTCATTTGAACTTTAAATACTTCCTTGGAATTTGCCATAAGGTAAACTGTCTGCTTCCATACACTTCCCTGCACTGCTGCAGACATTGCAGACACACAATAAATGTCTGAATGTAAAAGAACCTGCAAACTTTTGTCTTTCAGTTAAAAAAAGGCTGACAGGAATGAAACAGTTGTTCAGATGCTATCCCTAGAGTATTCTCACTTTGGAATATGTGGGGGAAAAATTAATGGAAAACTGCCCGAGAAAGTACATTTTCAGTGAAGCTCCACTGCTGACAACTGGAAAAGGCGAAGTATGACAAAGGAAACATGAAGGAAGAATTTGTACTTCAGCCTTTGGACTTCTCAGCCAAGTTTCTCATGTGACTTGGACTTGCTGACCACTTCTTTTTATAAATTCAGTTAAAGTCCACAGAATACCCGAAGCAAAAAGCATCCTTGCTGTTTTAAAATCTGAAATTACAATCTATAGTTCGTTTTAGTACAGCTCTAGGCATATCTCCAGGAAATGCACATTGATAACCTCAATACCCAAATGCTGGTTCATCAAAAGACCTCAAACTGGTCTTGAAAATATTTTATTCTGGAATAAATCTTGAATAATTATTAAATTGAAGGCTTGCCTCTTGAGGCCCAAATCTGGGTGTTTCAGACCATCACAAGGATTTAAATTGGTAATACGTTCAGCCATACAGAAGTGATTAAGTTGGAGTAGTGTTAAGAGCTATTGAGACTCAATGAGATAAAACTGGTCTCAGTCTGTGCCTTAACCAGTGAGGTAAACCCAATAATTTTACCTTGTCTTCAGTGATATTTGTTAAGAGGTCAAGCTAACAGCTCACTCAGCTGATGACTACTAATGTGTGGCTGAGAGTGGATTATTTCCAGTACTAGTTTACTGTCTGCCTTGCTTCAGGCAGGAATACTTGAGGAGGAGATGGTGAATTTTAGGACTAGAAGCACATGCCTTGCCATTATAGTGCTGCAGCCCTCCAGCTCTTTCAAAACAAGAGACACATTGTGTTGTTCTGCAGTTTTTTTCTATAATCCTCTCATCTGCAGCCATGTTTTTCCTCAGGACCATGAATTTGTCCAAGCAAAAAATACACTGGTAGGCAATATTATCTCATTTGAAAGAGTGCATTACCCCAACCCAGGTTAGATAAATAAACACAGTATTTTGTTTGGCATCCATCAAGATCAAGAAAGGCCAATACCTAAGCCATGCTCTCTGACTGTGAGGCTACTCTGTAAATAGTGGGAGGTGACTTCTTTTTCTCTTGAAAAAACATAGCCAGAATCTGTGGCCTGGTTGACAGTACATGTGCATGTACATTCCTCCATTCAGGAAGGGTTCTTGGCCACAGTGTGCTTCTTCCCTGGAGAGGTGTTATGTCCAGAAGAGACGGAGAATTTCAGACCATTCTTCTTGGCAGTGATTCCCGTTGGCTGGCTGTAGCTCCTTCTGTTTGTGTGCATTACATATTCTGGCTCTGTTTTTTGCATCCACAGCTGGTGCTTGACTTTTGGGCTTCATAATATTTAGCATCCAAACATGTGAGCCTCTTCTGGGGTCTGCCTCATTATTCCTAACCTGTTGAATGGTGTTTGACAGTTGACTTTCTGAGCTGTGTTTGCAAATTCTCTTCAGAATGCCTTGATTTTTAATCTTCTAGATAGTTTTACAAACTAGTCTTACAAACTTAATCTTCCTCTTTTCAATTAATTGAAACCTTGTCTTTGATGGGTTACACAATTCCCTGTCTATATGTGTCAGTGTGAAAGCTTGTCCTCAACCATTGTGATTTGTAAAGCAAAGTTGCATACATTAGGTATTATACACAGTCTAAATCTAAGCAAATCTAGAAAAATGTATTAAAATACACATAATCAGGTGTAGACATCCTTGCCAATATGGGTTCTGTCGCATTTTCAAAGAGTGTCTCTGGAGTTATAAAGCACATAGATTGAGCAGGAGTGAAATTGCGATTAAGTTCATTTGTCTGAAATTCCAGGAACTAAGCCTTGTCTTTGAATTTGTCCAAGTAAATGAGTAGGTAACTAAAGAGCCCAAACAAGTACAAACTAGTGCCTGAAAGGTGTCAGCTTAATCTACATGAGACTGTGACATTTAACTCATAAATAATCAAGGCCAGGAAACAACACTGCTGGGATCAGTCATCCAAAAGGAGAAACACACACGGTTCTTTCTTCTGTTGTTTATACAGAAGCTGCTTTGGCTACAGCCTTTCTGATTTCAGGAACTTTCAGAAATCTTCCTCAAAAGGTGTTTAGTAGGTAGGTTGATCACCCTGATTCAGTCAGTGCATCCTCAAGTAGCATGCTGCTCTGAGAGGCCAACCCTGGTATATTTCTGTAAGAATACTCAAAAGATGGCATAAATACTTTCAAAAATATTTTTGGATGAAAATATGGAATGCAGACCTGTGGACTGTTATGATTTAAACAGCTTTTTTTATCTGTTCATCTTCTTTCTCTTGGTCCATGTATCTTGTTCCTCTGAGTTAGAAACATGTAACATAGTGAAATGTATTTTTTGTGAACCTCTCAACATGGAACATAACATTTCTATCATGTATTCACAAACCCTTTGTAAGTAAATTGCTTTTATTGACTGTGGTTAAATAGAGTGGAGTTCAGAGGTGTAGTTGATGCTACAGAGTAATTTCACATTCAAAATAGAATTAGAGCTCAAGATCTCCTATAAAAGTACTGAAATTAACCTGCTTGAGCAAAGGCTTTCACTTGTTTGCTAACAGTGCCCAAGCTAAATTTTGTTCTTCTATACTCTTAATCCCATTTAACATCCCCAAGGTAACAGAGGTGGTAACTTCTACAAAATTAACAGTATATTTATGGTATTTAGATGTTGGTCATGTGATATGTTGTCTGTGGAGAAGAATCCATCCTCTTTGTGCCCTTTAATTTTCTTTAAGCTTTTCTTGTCTCTTTGTTTCTCAGCATCCCTTAGAGCGATTCCTGCACTTTTCACATAAGGCAGTACATATTGCCTTTGCTTGTTGCCTGGTTCTTGTTTCTCTAAATCTCTGGAAGTACATCTTCAGCTAGGATTGTCCAGTTGTCCTTGGTCCTAATTTTCCAGAATAGCTTCTTCTTAGTAGCCTTAATGTCTAATCTCCTGTTTTAGGATCTTCCTTTTCTACCTTGTAAATAGCACATCATGAGGAGTACAGCGAAACTGCTGCCTCTTCCTTTTTTTGTTCTTTTTTAGTTTGTCAGTCTCTGGCATCAGCTCATCAAATGTGAGCTTTTTACCAGTATTTGTGAGCTGACACATATCCAGTTCAATGACAGGGCCACATTTGGGGACCGTCTAAACTGACCCATCCCTTCTGTTCTATGGGTCATTTCATTTATCCTAAATTTGCAAAGTTTGGCTAATAATATGTTGTTCAGGTTGACTTATCCTTATTGCCATCTAAAGTTGTTTGTATTTCACCCAGGGTTAATATTTTTGGTTTTAGTTAACAGAAAGGGACACAGGGGATCATTATGCAAACTCCCATTACATGTTCCTAATCCAGATAAGAAAATGGAGGTTTGGCTTTTAGTGCTTCACCGCTGAGAGAAAAACAATGATTTTAGCTGTTGAAAGCCTGAGTTGGTGTCTTATGACGTATCTTTGGGATAGTGAGCTTTAACAGACTAAGATGATTCCTGTTTAATCTGAAATGTTTTTATCTTAGACAACTGAAGTCTTGGAGTTTTGATGCTCCGTTTGTGGCCCTGACCACATCAATTTGTCTTTGCTTTACTCAGACTAGCAGGAAAGTTAGGGCAAAGCCATTTAGTGATTTCAAACTAAATGAAGTTTGTAGGGTACTTGTAACATCAGCATTAGGATATGACTCTTACTTCTTGGACTTTGCTCATTCCTGTAAACTTCCTGTCTGCAAAATTTTACTTCGAAAAAGCTTTCTCATGCTGTTTTTCAGAGTATGATATTTTTGCAAGTCAAATTAGACTTGGTGCTTCCTTTTGCAATAACTGATATAAAAAATGTTGAGAAACACTTGCAATGTCATGAGATGATTATTATTTGAAAAATTTGAGAACATTCAAATCTTATTGTCTTTCCCCAACTGTAGCATTCCAAGCAGTCTGGAAGATAAGAACACTCTGTCATGACTAGAAGACAAATGGTTTGCAAAATGGATTCAGGATTTTCCTAATAAATGTAGATTACTAGGTTACTGCTCTATGAAAGAAATTTGGATTTTGATAGTGTAAAATACTAGAGAAATGTAGAACAAAATCATTTACATGTAGAACAAAATCATTTACAACAATAAAAATGCATGGAGTTAAACACAATTTGCTTATCCTTGGGAAAATGATTGCTGCAAATACTCTAGCTCATGCTGAGGAATTGACATTATAGGGTATAAACTACTATATCAATGATCTCTCTATATTGCATGGCACTAATAACTCAAAATAAAGCTTGTTTTCTATAAACTGGCCTAGAGATAAATAAAAAAATTATGATAGACTTAGTTTTTTGTACTAATAGCCACAGAATTCCACACACACACAAAAATTGCTGACAAGAAGCCTCACTTTCCTTAACCTCTTTCCTATACTTCAGTCAGAGCAGACAGGGGTTGTATTTTTAAGAGAGGGCATCTATCCAAGTTCTGTCACATCCCATCACTTGGCAGTACATAGAAATGATTTGCTAATACCAGAGGCCCTCTTTTTATTTAGCTAGCATTTGTTTGAAAATAAATTACTGAAATATCCCAGGAATACCTGTGTTGTGAGTGTTTGGTAAAAATAAGGCTTCCTTTTCTTTTAGTGTTCTTTTAGGAATGTTCCTTTAAGAGTTACTATAGCAATGCAAACTGCTATTGAGACTGTAAACATTAATGATGACTTGGAAGTTGACACCCTGCAAAAACATTTCAGTCATTTTAAGTAAGACTTCCAACAGCACTGCCATAATATGCAGCTCCTACTGAGAACAGCAGGATTCTGAGTTTTTGAAGAAAATAGTCTATATACTAGATGACAAAACTGCAATGAAGGGAAAATAATACACTCTAATTTTGCTACAAACCAAAATTCCCATTTCAGCATATTCTGATGCCATATTTGTTATGTTTTGGGAAGTCTGTCAAGCTATGTTTAAAGCAACATTTGCCTGCCAAGTCCAAGCTGGCTCTACATCTCTCTGGAATGAAACGTTTGTTGCTGTTGTTGTGGCCTTTCTTTTGAAAATGCAGTAAAAATATGTGTTAGGTTACATGTGACCATGAATGCAACTTATTGTGTAGGAAGCACAGAAACAAACCAACCACCAACCCAACTAGATGCTCACAGGATATTTTGGGAGGGCAAAATCCAAATTTGGGCTTTATTCCAAATCTGAGAGCTTTAAAACAGAAAAAGGAAAATCACAGGTTTGTGTCTTGAAGACATTTTTCTGATTGTTTTTCACAAGTGCAGCAAGTAAAGAAGGCCGAGGAATGTTGTTTTCAGTTTCTGCTTACAGGGAAGGACTCTTCAGTATAATCTGTTGGGTATTTAATGTTCACTATCACACAGCTTCTGTGGGAAGCAACAGAGCAACAGTGAACAAAACTGAGTGAGAAGACAAATAGTTTTAGGGACTCATGACTATGTAGCATTCTCTCCCGAATTAAATTTACTATTTGGGTGCATTTTACAGCACAACTGGAAATTTTTTTCAACTAACAATTGTCAGATGAAAAAGGCACTACCAAGGACAAATTAAAAAAGTATTCCTCTCCCCAGGGCATTGCTTTTGTCAAGGCCAAAGGTGGTGGTGGTGAGCTGGAGCTTTCCTTCCCTCTTCCTGTGGCACACTGGAGTCTTTGTGGCTTTTGGTGTTTTACACCATAGGTTGTAGGCTTGTTACAGGGTGTTGGGAAGTATTTTGTGGTTTGTGGGGACCCTTCTGGACTGAAGAACTCTTTTACATTGTTGTCTGTTACTGTAGGAGCCTGGACTTAAGGTCCTCTCCAGCACTGCGTTTCTGGAAACTGCTTTCTTTCACAAGAGAGTTGATATCCAGGGTGAAATCTGTTCCCCTGCTGGGATTGCTATGTATGGACCCTTGTAAATACAGCAGCCATTAATTTTTCTGGTGTTGCACTGGCCTTTCACAAGACTTAAGGGAGGGCTGTGCCACTTTTTGAGACTCCCCAAATCTGGAAGTTACAAACTGTTTAGTCTTGGGTACGGGCTAGAAAATGTGCAAATTAAGATTTTAAGTAACTTTTTTCTAATCCCTTTTCAAAGGGGACAAACCCATAATATTTAAAAATTTAAATTCCACATGTAAATAAATACAAACATTTTGTAAATCAGGACTTGACTTCCACTGATTTACAATGAGCCTCAGACCATCGGAGGCAAGCACAAATACCAAAAGTCCCTGTTCTTAGGATCTCACAAAGCCAACAGGCTTGTGAATCAGAGCACAGGAAGTGATGAAGGGCACAAAGAGTTTGCTGCAACATTATCCTACACAGAACACTTGTTGTTTTAGTAACAGGACAAATGTTGTTAAGCATGTCCATCTTCTACAAGGATGGACTTTCTCAATAATTTGGAGAAACTTGATAAGCAGAACTTGAAAACTCATAACAAGGTAGCTTAGAGTCTACCGATAAAGCTGTCATAAGGAACATTTTGTAATGTGGGCTGACAATGAGTGATAGTGTACATTAATATTCCAAGTGGTTCCATTCCAAGGGCCACTGTAGGAATGGCTCTGTTACTTTGCTGACACAAAATTCATCTTAAGCTGATATTGTTAGCCCTCATTTTGAACCTGTTAATCCTGTGCTGCATCTCCCCCCAGTGCCCATGCACACCTCACTGTGTATTGCTCCAAAAGAGGTGGCAACTGTGTGCTAGAATACCCTGTCTTCATCAATCCCATGGTTTTTCCTCCTCTTTCCAACCCTCTCTGTGCCCTGCAGCTTCATGATGCATTCAAACAATCTGAATACAAGACAGCACTAGCTCTTAGAAGTTACCCAGCTACTTGCTACTGAAATCCTGAGAGGCTATACTATCCAGAGTGTGTTCGGAGCTTAGAAAACAGCTTCCATGTCAGTTTTTGTGCTGCTCACGTGTCACAGGCTATCTGTATTATTCTTTATGAAGGATACCAGGAGAAAAGAGGTTCTAAAACACATTGTTTTTACATTGCCGTGCTGGTTGTTTTTTTTTCTGTTGTTTGAGAGCTCTATTCCTGTTGTCTGGGAAAATGAATGTAGCCTTTATAGAAAAATAGTGATTTTTTTCACCCTAGGAAGATTCATTCAAGGTCAGCTTTGATAGAGCACAGCTGCTTAACCTTGGATTGGGCTGCTGTGAAAACAGCTGATAGATGTCTGGTCTAGGGCAGCTCCCAGCCTGGGAACCATGCTCAGGATCAGACACCTGCTCTTGGTGCTCGCTGGAGATATACTGCAGATGTGCTGGGCCAGCACAGACTCAGGCTGGCTAAAGGTCCTTCTTGGAAGCTGCCTGTCATTGCTGCTGTCAGCTGTGTGGTCTGTGTGGCAAGCACTGTGACTGGTCTCAGCCTAATTCCTGATAGGTACACCCCAAATTTCTATCGGAATTAGCACTAGTCAGGTTAGTCCCTGAAAAGGTGGCACCACAGGAGGACCATGATGGCAGTATCACTCTTCCTGGTGAGGGGTGATGCCTGAAGGATTTTTCTGCTTCTCTCCTGAATACTTCTTACACTGTTCCCTATATTCACAAGTATCAGCATGCATACTTGTGATGCTTTAGGTGATAGTTTAGCCCGGTTTCATGGTGTTTAGTAGGCTGGTAGACTAAACACCCCTGAAACCACGTAGAGTTAGAGACCAAACACCCTGTTTTCGTGAG
>JAVTVJ010003272.1:0-43724 GCA_034509425.1 Eopsaltria australis
ACCACAAGGAAACTTAATTTTAAGTGAGAACTGTGTGTAAAGTTTCATTGTATATGTATATATATATATATAAAGGGGGTATTGGTTTGGGTATCACATAGATGGTGATAGAAAAAGGGGTGGATAATGTCTCAGGTTACAATGGTATGTATTCTATCACCATCTTCGTGGGATGTTGGGGCCGGGCGTGGCAGTGTTCCTGATGGCCGCAGGACGGTTTGCTAATGGGCCAGTCGTTGGGGCCAGGCGTGGCAGTGTTCCTGATGGCTGCAGAATGGTTTGCTAATGAGCCGGTCGTTGGGGCCGGATGGGCACTTCACTCACCCCAAACATTGCAGATAGTGGCTCATCATCCCATTGTGAGATGCCCCGCCCAGGGGGAGGAACCGATGTATCCCGATCTGCATATAAACTGAGATTTGAAGCACTATAGGCAGCTTTTCCCACGGGATTCCCAGAGGAAGACCAGACCCTTCTACACCACCACTGGACCTTCAGAGGAGAACTACACCTTTCTCAAGATCATTGCTTCAACAGAACCGCATCTATCACTCCCAGAGGACTGCAACCACCTTCTAAGCAGACTACTACCAACACCCTGACCGACAGAGTGTCAGGTTGTATTCTGACTCTGTCAGTGGTTTTTTTTTTTGTATTACTACATTTTTCCTATTAAATTGTAGTTCTGACTTTGAGCCTCTCACTGATTTGCTTTCAAAGTACCACAATAGGCTCACTGCTTCTATTGAGAGGCAAGTGGACAACCAAGATGCAGGCGAGCTGTTAGTTAAGCAGCTGGCAAGGATTCATTGTTCTCGTGAGTGTCAGACCCTTATTGAAGCACTCCCTGGTGACCCATCTATAATGCAGATGGTTGAAGCCTGTAAAAATATAGGCACTGCCGGTCAGAAGGTGGTTGCCGTGGCTGCTGCCCCGCGGCCAGCCTGGTCAGGGCCGCAAGGTAGGCAGTTGAAGCAAAGGAGTGTCCAGGGCAGGAAGAAGCCAAGAAAGCCAGTGCAGAAAGGCAGGTTTGTTATGTTCCTCTGTCCAAAGTGTGGAAAACCGAGCCACACTGCAAAGGACTGCAGGGCTGGAGCTCCTGACAAGGGTCAGTTTTCATCGAGCTTGGGAAATGGGTGGCGGAGCATGCAGGGGAGATGTGCGCAAACACAAATGTCTCTCCAGACCCCGGAGCCAACGGAGGTTTGCTGGGCCGGCTTGCAGCCAGCACCAGTGGCTCAGCAGGGGTGGATGTCTGCACAGCAGCAACGGTAGTCTTAGACTCGTGCGCAGTGCACAAGGTCCCTCTAGATACTTTTGGTCCCTTGAGTGGTGGCATGTGTGCTTTCCTCCTGGGGAGATCTAGCGCCACCATTCAAGGTATCATTGTGCATCTGGGACTCATTGATCCGGATTATACAGGACGCATCTTTGCCATGGTTTCCACACCCACCCCCCCAGTCACAATTCCTGAAAAGACACAAATTGCTCAACTTGTCCCTTTTAAGTCTTCTGTTCACAGGACAGAATTGAGGTCACAAGGAGACGGCTGCTTTGGTTCCACTGGACGACCTCAGGTTCATTGGACGACTGTCATGACTGAACAACGTCCTGAGATGCAATGCACACTGTCCATCCCTGATGCTACACCGTCAAAGATCTCTCTCCGCAGGCTTCTTGACAGCGGTGCGGATGTCACAATTCTCTCCCTAGCCGCTTGGCCTCTGCAGTGGCCATTGGACCCAGTGGGGGCATCTGTCGCAGGATTGGGAGGGACGAAGCGCTGCTGCGTGAGCCAGAAGCCGGTGGTAATAACGAACTCAGAGGGACAGACGGCCATGATTAGGCCTCATGTTACTGAAACTGGTTTTAACCTCTGGGAGAGGGATGTCATGGCTGCATGGGGAGTGTGCATTGGGACAGATTTTCATTTGGGGCCACTGCGTTGAAGGGCGCAGTGTGTCTTACGCCTCCTATACGGTGGTTGTGGGACAAACCAATCTGTCAAGAACAGTGGCCCCTTCCTAAAGATAAACTAGAAGCCCTTCACAAGTTGGGTCAGGAGCAATTGGATCAGGGTCATCTGGAACCTTCTACCAGTCCCTGGAACACTCCTGTTTTCTGTATCAAAAAGAAGTCTGGGAAATGGAGGTTATTACAAAACCACCGGAAGGTCAATGCCGTGATGGAGGGCATGGGGACGCTGCAGGCTGGAATGCCATCGCCCACCATGCTTCCAGCAGATTGGCCGATCTTCATCGTGGATCTGAAGGATTGTTTCTTTTCAATTCCTTTGCATCCTGATGACAGGCCGAAATTTGCTTTCACGGTGCCAGCAATCAACAATGTTGGTCCTGCACAGAGATATCAATGGAAGAATCTTCCGCAGGGGATGCGGAATTCTCTGGCCATATGCCAAATGTATGTGGCCAGAGCCTTATCTGGAGTTCGTAGGCAGTTTCCTGATGCTCACATTTACCGTTATATGGATGACATATTGGTGGCTGCGTCCACCCAGGATGAACTATGGTGTTGGAGAATATCCTTCTCCACCTGCACAGACATAAAGTGGGTGAGCAATCCAGGCCCCTTAGATGAAAGCTAGGCCTCTGCTCAAGGTTATTCTCAAGACAACTGTGGGAAAGAGAAACATGAAAGCTGAAAATAAGCTGCAGGTGTCCAAAGATTAACTTGGCAGAAGAAACTTACTGTTTTTGCCTTCTGATATCAGCTTGCTGTTTTAATTAGAATAGAGAAAGCTCCTGTGGGAAACTTCTGTGGGGAATAACGTTTTAAGCACGGACAGCACTATAAAGAGTGTGGACTTTCTGACAATAAACGAGCTTGATTTATCACTCACATTGAGTCGGCATCTTGCTTCTCTCGCCACCGACACTATGGAGGATCCAGCCTCACTTGCTTGATGCTCTGCATTCGCACGGGCTGCAGGTGGCTCCAGAGAAGGTTCAGCAACAACCTCCTTGGAAATATTTGGGGGTCAAAATTCTGGAACGTACTGTTCAACACCAAGAGGTGCAATTTGTGCATTCGGTGAAGACACTGAATGATGCCCAGAAATTGGTGGGTGTTATCGTTTGGTTGCGTCCGTATTTAGGACTGACCACGGCGCAATTGTCTCCTTTGTTTGATTTGTTGAAGGGAGACCCTGATTTGAAGTCGCCTCACACATTGACCCCTGAGGCACGTCAGGTGCTGGAGGAGGTGAAGCAAGCTGTTTCTGCTTGACAGGTTTATCGTATTGATCCCTCCATTGATGTCACTGTTTTCATCACCACTCCAGATTTGCATCCCACAGGTATCATTGGCCAATGGAGTGACAAATGGTCTGATTCTTTGCAGGTGCTCAAATGGGTCTTCTTGCCCCATCAGCCGCAGAAGACGGCAACTGCATTGTTCGAGCTGATCGCTCGCTTGATAGTCAAATGACGGCAACGGTGTTTGCAATTGATGGGTGCAGATCCTGCAAAAATTGTACTACCGGTACAGCGGGAAGATTTTGACTTGAGCTTCAAAAACAGTGTTTCACTGCAGAGTGCTGTAGAAAATTTTTCAGGGCAGATCATGTATCATCTGCTTAGCCACCAGTTGCTACAAGTGGCAAAACTCACAGAGATTTCTCTGAGACCCAAACACAGTCAGGAGCCAGTGCAAGGACCAACAGTCTTTACTGATGGTTCCGGCAGAACCGGAAAGGCCATTGTTACTTGGAGGGATGGATCTGAGTGGCAGGTTCTGGAAGGCCATGAGGTTGGCTCAGCCCGATTGGTTGAATTGAGGGCTGCTCTTATGGCATTGCAAAGATTTTCCCAGCAACCTTTCAATCTGGTCACAGATTCCACCTATGTAGCTGACATAGCAAAGCAATTGAGTTATTCCGTTTTGAAGAAGGTCGACAGTGTTGATCTGTTTCATTTGCTGAAGGCCCTGTGGTGTGTCATTCAGGAATGGGTTCATCCCTACTATGTTCTGCATGTAAGGAGTCATACCAATTTGCCAGGGTTCATAGCGGAAGGTAACGTGAGGGCTGACAAGTTGGCTAACCCAGCGTGGGTAGCACCTCAGCCTGATACACTCGCACAGGCCAAAGCATCGCATGGTTTTTTCCATCAGAATGCACATACACTGCAGAAGCAGTTTCAGTTGATGCCAACTGAGGCCCGTGACATTGTCGAGTTGTGTGACGACTATCATGCATTGGCCGGGCCTTTGCCGGTGGGGGTAAACCCCAGGGGCCTTAGGGTCTTGGAGATTTGGCAGACTGATGTAACCCAAGTTGCTGAATTTGGCTGGCTCAAGTATGTGCATGTCACGGTGGACACCTCTCCTCTGCCATGTGGGCTACTGCTCACACTGGAGAGAAGGGCCGCGATGTCATTGCCCACTGGAGGCAGGCCTTTGCCGTTCTAGGCATACCTTCTACTGTGAAGACCGACAATGGTCCTGCTTATGTCTCGAAAGAGGTGAGGCAGTTCCTGCAGTTGTGGGGTGTGTCACACAAGTTTGGTATTCCTCATTCTCCGACTGGGCAAGCTATTGTAGAGCGTGCTCATGGCACTCTGAAGCAGGTGCTTCAAAAACAAAAACAGGGAATGCAGGGTGAAACCCCGCACAGTCGGTTGGCAAAAGCTTTGTATACCATCAATCACCTTATGGTACCGCAGAACTCCAATAATCCTGTCATTTTGAACCACCATCTCTTCTTGCAGGCTTCGGACGAGGCACAGCAGCCTCGAGCGAAGGTTCGGGTGAAGAATTTAGTCACCAAACAAGGGGAAGGTCCTTACGATCTGATCGCGTCGGGGCGTGGGTATGCTTGTGTATCCACAGATACTGGGGCGCGCTGGGTACCTGCAAGGTGTGTCCATCCTGACCTGCGACCACAGAGGAAAAATCCGGCCGACAAGCAGGGTAGAAGCCGTGACCAGAATGAAAGTGATCAAGTGGGTGGAACATCAAGTGATGACTCAGATGATGAGAGTGTTCACTCCGATGGTCCTTCCACAAACAGAGGATGAACATTGTTCATTTTTCTTTTTTCTTTTTTTTTTAAAGGAAAAAGGGTGAGATGTCGCCCTGAATTTTTAGTGTGCTGTGTTGATACTTAGTAGTAAAGGTTCTCATAGATTTTATGTAAACATAGTCAATGTTTTGCTAACTGGCCAAGGATTGTTTTGTACTTTTGGTATCGTTTGTCATTCCTTTCCCAAGGGCGGAGAAGGTTGATGGACTGTCTCTCTCACCTATGGAATTGGAGAGGTGGTAACCTCATTGTCCAATCCATGATTGTATATGAAAAGGTATAAATGTAAGAATAAAGAGAGGCTGGCTCTCTTCGGCTGTTCTTCTCTCCGGCCAGCCTTGGTGACTCGGTGACCTGAGTGAGTGCCTGGTTCTTTCGCGTCCATCCGTGCGACACAGCTGTCTAAGAAAAATGGAAGCAAATGATGATGCAAAACTAAAAAGAAATTCATATTATGGAGAAGAAAGTCTAGAAATGTTCTCCTGATATCAAACATAAAACCAAGGAGTTTTATATGGAAATTAGAAGATGACAAATATAATACTCATACCAAATTGATTTTTTGCATTATATATGATTGGATAATGAAATTTACCATCAGAGGTTGTCATTGGAGCCAAAAATTCAGTGATGGGACAAAAACCCTATTATATGGTAAATAAAGCAATATAGTTTGCAGTAACATAGAAGAAATATTAAACCGTCTACTTCAGATCTTACAGCAATATCAAAATTATTTAACATACAGTTTTGGAATGAGAAGATCTTATTACTGCATTTTTATATTTTCCCCAGAGGGCTGATGCTGGAAGGTCTTAGAGACAAGGTCCTGAAGTAGATTGATATCAGGTCACATTTGGTGTGGCAGTTCCTGTGTCCTCATGTCAATTAACTTAAATAACCAGTCTGACTACTCCCGCCTCTATCAGATCTTTGAGTTTCTTGCTCAGTACAATGCAAGTCAGCCATGGAAATTTAGAGTTAAAGCTACAGATAACTGCTGCTTGTTAAAATATTTATTGCTTTGGCACAGTCCTCAACAGGGCTGAGGTAACTGTTGGATTTTATAAGTTGGTGCAGACCATGATACTTCATAGCAGAGGTATTTCTGTCTCTCACTTTTTCACCAGAAGTCTAAAATGTGTTAAACTTAGCATTCTGATGTTTCTTAGCTTTATATCTTCTTTAGTACTTTCTTGAATTTCTTCATTAATTCACTTCCTCCATCTCCACTGTGCTTCTCCATTGGTGTATCCAGACCTTGACAGGCCTTTCAACATCTCTGCTGGGCAAGCTGGCTTGTCTCAACTTGGTTCAGCAACTGATATTTCCTCTGTGTGTTCCTCAAAATATTGCACTGATAAAATTCTAAGAATAGCCATACTGGGACAGGCTAATGGATGAGCACACACAGAGCATCTGCATGCTGCCCTCCCAGCTTCCAAACTTTGTCAGCTCAGAAATGGTCTCAGCTAGATTTGATCCCTATATAGCTATTTTTATATATGCAATGCATTTCTCCTTCTTAAACTAATCCATACAACATCTGAATCAATTTAAAGTTTTACTGTCCACAGCATCCTTTGGCAAGGAGCTCAAAAGGTCACCAAAGTACCCGCAAGGGGCTACTGTCTTTGTTTTGTTCTGAGCTGGCTCTTACTTTCATTAGATGTTCCCAAAATGTCACTATTGGAAGGGAGAGTAAAGAAACCTGATTCTCTTTCACCCACTCCAGGTTGCTGATGATTACACAGACCTCTGGTCCTTGCTACCCTGGGCCGTTTCTTTTGTAGGGTGAAGGCTCCTGGCTTTCTTAGTTGGTCTTGATATAGAAACTGTGCCATACCTTTCATCATCCTTGTTGTCCCTCTCTGACCCTCTTCCAGTTTTACATTCTTTCTGAGATGTCCCACTTCTGGTCTAAATTAAGAGAGAAACCAGGTTTCACTTTCTCCATTTCACAGTGGTGTCCATGAAGTCATAAGGCAAAATAAAAGTGGTAGGAGAAAAGAGACTGGCATAGAGGAATAAGCTGGTGTTATGTATCTTCTTTGGGAGCCAGCAACTTCTTGTCCTGTGCAACTGGGATGCTTTTTTCTTTCCTTTCTTCTTTTCCGTTCCTTCCTTCTTTTCCTTCCAGAGACTCAAGGAAGGAGAGGAGACCAACTTTGGCAGGGAACAGCAAACCTTTAAAAAAGATTACTTGCTGTGTCAGGGAAACATTTCCTTTTGTCCCGGAAGCTGGAGAGGCGGATGCCAAACGGCCTTTTGGTATTAATGATCTCTGGGAGCCATCAGCTGCGGGATGCTGAGAGCTAATGGGTGAAACCGCTGGATAATGTTTGTATGACAAGAAGCCCTCACCAGTCATTCAGGACCTTCTTCCCAAAAATTTACATGCATAAACTGCTTCTCTCTGTGCTGAATACACTAATTTTTGAGTGTTTCAATTTGTTTAGCCGTCTTTATGCTTTTATCACAAAATATTATCCCTCTGACAAACAGTGTGAAACTTCTTGGCTCAGAATGAGAAACTTTGTTGAAAAGATGTACAAATAAGAACACGTTGTAGTCCTCTCCTCATTGGTTCTTGGCCCCTTTCCCCTCCCCTCTTCCCATTGGCTCATGTTAATGTCAATCAGCTTTGTCTCCGCCCCCTACACGCCCCCTACCCGCACCCGTATAAAATAGACCTGTTTCCTGTGTGCCCCCCGCTATTCACCTCTGCCTCCTTTTGAGGAGATACAATAAACTCCTAGAACAGCACGTGGATGGACCCTCCGGTCTCTTTGTCTCCAAGGACGCATCCAGGTGTGTAAGTGGCCCTCTGTTACCACCTACAGGGGTGGGCTTATGTTTTCCGTAGGTGCTGCGTGAAGCACCATCTGAGGATCTCCACGAGGGACCCTGCAGGAACAGGCGGAATATAAGTCCACTAGGCAATGGCACAATGCATCACACATATCCTTGTTCTTTCCCTTGACGTTTGAGTGTTTCAAGATGTGAAGACCAGAAAAGACTAATTTGTATAGAATAAGAATTCTAATGCCATCCAGAAGTTGAAACTTTCAGAAGCCTTTTTACTCTGTTGCTTACAAGAAAGAACAAAGTCTAAATTAACCGGTGACAACATATACATAATTTATCTTTCAGAAAATGCAGTCAAAGAAAGACATTTGAAGATGAGACGGCTTGTTTGTTGTGATCTTGCATCACAAGTCATCCTCTGGTTTCATGCTATCTCTTTTTATAACACAGCTGAGTATTAGATCTCACACAGTTTCCCACTTCCTAAGACACCTCAACCTAACCCACTATTACACATCTGAGTTACGAAATTTCAGATGATTATCCAAGTCTCACAACAAAGCAAAAAATATCCACAAGAAAGCAAACAGAATAAATATAGCTGTTCTAAATGTGTCCATTGCAATTCTCAGTATGTGAATAGGAATGGAAGAATATTCTTTTCACTGTGCTGTTTGTAAGAGCAGATCTCCAGTTCTGTTCTGCGCAAGAAATGACCTCCATTATGCCTCTTCCCTGCCCCAGCAGCTTCATTTTCCTGCTCTGCTGGCTTTGTGTCAGCAAATACTGCCAAGCTCTGGCAGTTTGCCACTCGGCACCTTTCCTTGCTGATATCTCTGGGCAGGACCGGGGCCAACCTGCCCCACACGGGATACTGTTGCGTTCCCTGCTTCGGTCCCACCCTGGTACCGGCAGCAGAGTCCCAGCGCTACCCTAGGAAGTCGTTCGCGATCTGGAAGACTTCCTCGGAATGCCTACTGCGGGCACAGCTGGTCCGCGTTCGGTCCGGGGAGATGTTGCCCCCGGAGCGTGGTGAAACAGCAAAGAACTACCAGAGAAGGAGGTCTCTTGGTATGTGATTTCGGTAGGTTTATTGCCTCCAAAGGGAGCACATGAACCAAGAGCCAAGAGCAGCTTATTACATCGGTATTTAAGGGAGGAACAACACCCAATAGGATGAGGGCAGGGGACAATACAGGGGAGGGGCTGGGGTGCATGATCAAATGGGGTTTAGGAAGGGGAGGGGAACAGAGAGAACAACGAATGAACTATGGAGTGACAGGGAATTTCCCAGAGCGGGAATACATAACAGACAAGTCCAGTAACCAATAGCAGGAGCTTGGGGTCCGTGGATTGGTGGTCCAACTGCTGCCCCTGGGAGCTCCGGGGGGAAACCCTCTGTCCGTGGAACCTGTCCGGAAGTCCTCTGGTTCCGAACCACCGCAACAGGATACCTGTGGCACCTGCTGGAGTGGGCCCAGAGAGGGACACGGAGCTAGGGAAGGGTCTGGAGCACAAGTCCTGTGAGGAGCAGCTGAGGGAGCTGGGGGTGTTCAGCCTGGAGAGGAGGAGGGTCAGGGGGGACCTTATCACTCTCTACAACCCCCTAAAAGGTGTAGCCAGGTGGGGGTTGGGCTCTTCTCCCTGGTAACAGCGACAGGACAAGAGCTCACAGTCTTACACTGTACCAAGGGAGGTTTAAGTTGAACATTAGGAAGAATTTCTTCACAGAAAGAGTGATTAGACATTGGAATGGACCGCCCAGGGAGGTGGTGGAGTCACTGTCCCTGGGGGTGTTTAAGGAAAGACTGGACGTGGTGCTCAGTGCCATGGTCTGGTTGACATGGGGGTGTTCAGTCACAGGTTGGACCCAATGATCTCAGAGGTCTTTCCCAGCCTCCCTGATTCTGTGTAATAAAACCTGGCCATGCCTTCTGATACAAAACCACAGTGACCCCGTCGTGCCCCTCGAACGCCCGCGGCCCCAGCGCTGTCCGAGCAGGGCGCGGCCCGGGGAGGGGCCCCGGCACCCGCATGGCCTACAGCTCCCATGGTGCCCGGCGGCGGCGCCAGTGTGCGCGGCGGGCGCGCAGAGGTTGCCGGGGGCCGGGCCGGGCCGTGCGTGGGGGCCGGCGCCGATGGCGGCAGGCGCAGGGGGCGGCTGAGGGACCCGCTAGTGCCCGTCGCGTCCATCGACCGCCGCCGTTTCGCCCGCCCTGCCCCTTCCCCCGCCGCTATGGAGGCGCTGATCCCCGTCATTAATAAGCTGCAGGACGTGTTCAACACGGTTGGGGCCGATATTATTCAGCTGCCGCAGATCGTGGTGGTGGGCACGCAGGTGAGACGGGCTGGGCCGGGCCGGAGGCGCGGGCGGTCACCGCCCCGAGGGCAAGGTCGGGGCGTCCATCGCGCTTCCGCCGCTGCAGCCCAGCGGCTGCCTCCGCCAAGGGCACGGGGGGACGCGGCGGGTGGGGCGCCCTCGGCACCCGCGTTCTCCCCGCTCTCCCTCCGCGGCTCCGCTGCCTCACAACCGGCTGCGCCAGGAGCGCCTCGTGGCCTGCCGGCCCTTTGGCGCTGCTCCGTAGCGGAGAAGGAGTTCGAGCGGCCGAGGAGCTCCGCAGGGCTGTGGGAAGGGGCGGTGCTCCGGTGCCCCGTGTCCCACGGCTCCCTTGGCTCCGGGCCGCACACCGGGGTGCGGGGGGCGTCGGGGGACCCGCGGAGCGGCAGCCGCCCCGGTGCGTCAGCGTGAGCGCCATCGCTGCTCGGCCCGCGGCTTCGCTCCTCCGACAGCGGCCGTGCAGCGAGGGCCGGGTAAGAGGGATGTGGTGGCAGAACGGCGTCTTGCAGGCGTGAATGGCTATCATTTCCCCCGAGTTCTTGTGCCGTTTGGACTCTTTGTCTTGGCTGGCGATGGGGCGTGAAGGTGAGAGGCGAGGCCAGCGGCTGTTGGCTGCAACAGTTGCAACACGTGTGTGAGCCCGGTTATGCTCCTGGGCTCGGAGATAGCTCAGACCCGTCATATCTCTTCAAATGGGATGCTGATCTCCAGCAGAAATTTTGGCAGCTGAACGTGCCTGACCAGAACTGCAGCAGTCACAAGGGAGTAGATGAAGCGTTAAACAGAAGTAAAACTTGAAGCTAATGAATCTCTCATTTTGTTTCTGTGAAATTTAAATATCTATTGAATGTGCTGTGCTCCTTGGCAATGGCTTGTTCACCAAAGACTTTAATACCAACCACTCTGCACTCAGGATTTTTATTAAATAACTTAAAGCACCAGCTGTATGTGTAAATGCACTGCAGAGGTGTGGCATTTTTCTTTGTAAGATTAAAAAAGTATTTTTTCCAGTTTTATTTCGTGAAATATATTGAAGTAGCATTTAAAAATATACTTTAAAACAACTCTGTCCCAGTTATCTTTTCCTAGGTGTAAATACTTTGCATAAGTAAATACTGAGAGTTAAGACACTCACTTAAGACACTTCAGTTAAGACACTTAACTGAAAGTTAAGACTTGTGTTTGCTTTCAGTAGTCTACCCATCAGTATCAATATCTATTCAGTGCTGTATTCAGGATATTTATAAACCCTCGTGAGTTAGCATGAAATTTCCTATCATGCCAAAACAAAGTCCTTTATGGACTCCAGAAAAATATATAGTAAAATATCTAGCAAGCTGTATCTTGGAGGTTTTTTTGTTTTGGGGTTGTTGGAAGAAAAAATGTCTTTACTGACATAGTAATTCTGTAGATGGTTATTTTATGTAATTAGTTTTAGTTTAAATACAATTTTATTAATCTATTAATTTGGAGTTCATTTATTGGAGATCAGATTTCTTGAGATGTGTCAGATATGGCGTTAGAGCTGATAGTTTTGCTGCTGGTAGCTTGCTTCCTTTTCTTTAACATGTGCCTTTTAGACAATCCTGTTTTTTGGTGAATGCTACGTGGCCTTTAAGTTTGTTCACAGTTGATGTATTTGTAGCCCACCGGCATATGCTGTCTTTGCTTTTTCTTCTTTGAATAATGTTATAAATGAATCAGCCAATTTTATGATTAAAGAGAATTTATTAAAAATCAAAGTATAAAATTTGAAAAAGAGCCACAAAGCAAAAAAACAACGCCGAGCCAGGCGATCAGCGTTAGGGTGAACTGGGTCCGAAACACTGTCAGTTCGAATCTCACCAGTTCCTCGCTGTGGTTTCCATGAGGTGTCTTTTTATACCTTTTTTCTTCTTTGTTAATTTTATCTTTTCAATACAACAATGTAGTTTTTTCCTGTCTTTCCACCATGTCTGACGACAGTTCCTGAAATCAGTAGTCGATTTTGCCGATGGAATGAGTTTCTGGCGACGTATATTATTTATTGTATATGCACACATGGAATCCATATCCTGGAGCCATATCTTTGTTTATACACATGTAGAATACATATCCTGGAGCTCTGCCAGATGAGGAAATCCCACGAAATGCACAATTTTTGGGGCTACCTGTTTCTGGCATTTGTGCTTTCTCTCAACTTCAGTAAAATACTGTAATCTTAAATTTTAGCATGAATTATTTTGCAACATATACTACAAATAATATTCACAATAAAGAGTCTTGAATTTTTCACCTCCATTTTTCTTGTAGGAAGCAAATGCTGCCAGTTAAGGTTTCTGTAATTCTCTGTTAATTGAATTATGCTTTTTTCTTCCAATTTGCCAGTTACTTTTCTTAAATGACCTTTTTATATATTCAGCAAGGAGAAGAAAAACACTTTTTGAAGTAGTGTTTTCTGTTTATTTTTTTCTCTTTTCTCTGCCCTTTTGGTTTTTTGTATTTATGTCTTTCTCTGGTTCTCATTCTGTGCATTAAGTTAATTCTTTCTTTCCTAGAGTCTGTAGAACTAGATGCTGCTTATAAGCCTAAATTCAACTGTGGATATTTTCTGTTTCCTGTGTTTCCTCCACCTCTGATGTTTGAGATTCATTTCCTACTGCCCTTGTGCCCTGAGCAATTGAAATGCTTTAATTTTTCCTCTTTCTATATACGTTTTGGTGCTAATTGCAAATTATTTTTCAGTAAATTTTGCACATTTACATGGTGTCTTGCACTTCTAGTCGTTTTCCTGCCACTCAGCCATATGAGAATTCCTTTTCATTCTCCACATAAATATTGTGTAAGTTATTTCTGTATCCTAGGACAGGGTCATTTAAGAAAACTGGGGACTGTGCTGATAGAACTCAGAGGACACCTTCAGACTGCCAATTTTTCTTCACTGTTTCAGGGGTTTTCTGCCATTCCCATATAGGTCTTCTATTTTTTCCCCAATTCAGTAGTCCAGTTCCATTTTTAGAACTGTATGACTGAAGTGCAGAAAAAAAAGTGTCCAGGTTAGGCATATTATATAAAGATATTTGTTCAGTAATGCTGTAGTACTCAGTGTTCTGGTTTATACAAATGCTTTGTGCTCTGTATTTGTAAGGGATAACAAGGTGGTATTGAAGTGCCTCAACCAAATACATTAAAACTACAGTAAAAGGAGGAAGGGGAAGAGAAGTAATTTGGTGAGTTATGGCCTTTTGTTTGGATAGGTGGTATCACAAAAAGTAAATGCCTACACTACCAAAGTGGGCATAAGATATAGAATAAATTTAAGAAAACCAGCCAGACAACAAAATAGCTGCCTAGAAATGTGTAAAAATTAACTCTCTTTATTTTTTGTGCCATGAATTCCTGGAATATATTTGGGCTTTTTAGTAGTCATCAACCTACTTATATACAAACTTTAGTGTCGGCTTTGTAGCAAAATTCTTCTAATACTGACATTATAAAAACACCTTGTGGGCTTTATTTGCACTTGGTAATGTTAATTGAAGTAGAGCCATCGTGGTGAAATTGATGTAGGAACTGATGGAATTCACAAGTGAGATTTTGGAGTGACCTTTCATGTGTACGTTTATAGAGTATTTATGCTTGCTCTTCTGCTAATGCCATTTTGAGAATTTAAATGGGGAGGTGTAATTTACAGTATTTAGTGTAGACTTCTGTTGGATGTTACTCTGGGATTGGCTTACAGATGAGTATTACATTTATTTAATTTTTTTACTGTTTGGAGTATCATGTTTGATATTTCAATGCTAAACCACTGTTTATTGCAAGGAGGAAGGTTTCTTGATCTGAGGTCACAGCCTGAGCACTTGAATATGTATAAGTTTATATTCTGGTAAGGTAAAGAGTTGGGATGGTAATTTGGCTGTTACGAAGTTGACAGCAATGGGAAGGTAATGCACTGTCCTGGTTAGTGGGATAAGGAGATGAATCCAGCAAGTGCTATCAAAGCATCCCATCTGAGACAGACTGGTACCTTGGTCTGAAAGTTCAGGTGCTCTGCAGAGATTCTGTGACTTTCCTTGGCAGGGGAACAGAAATTTAAGCCACTCAGCTCATTCAGTGTAGCCTACATTGGGTTGGCAAAAAGCCACTTTGAGATGATGGAAATTCCAGCCTGTACCAAGCAACAAGGAAAACCCCATGGCAAGCACAGCCATGTCTTCCTCCCTCCTCTCATGCTGGGTTGTTGGTTTGATTTCTGTGGGGTTTTATTTGTTTGTTTTGATTTTTCTTTGTTTTTTTTTTATTTTTTTGTTGTTGTTGTTTTGTCCAAGGATCTTTCCTGGCTTTTCAAGCAGATGCAAAAACCCATTTGTATCTACATTTGAATAGGGGATGTAACCAGAGTATTGCTTCCATTCGGGCTGGGACAGTTTGTTTTTTCTCTCAAATTTTTTGCAGACTTCCTGGTTTCATTTGGGTTTTTTTCTTTGTTTTTGTATCTGACATTTAATTTTGGGTATAACTGTTTTCGTTTTTGCCATTCTTTGCTTTTGTCAAGTCATGCCCTGACTGTTCTGCTGTGTGTTTCAGACAAGCGGCAAAGTGAGGCTGACATTAATTATCTGTTTATATTTACCAGACATAATAGAAATGTTGCTGCTGATATGATATAGTGCAAACAACATTTACTGTTGTGCTGTTTCTTTTCTCTGATGGGCTCCCTGTGTTTTGGAACAGCTGAACTTTTTGGGTCCTGAAGGTTTCTGTGATTGAAAGGATGGCATTTTCACTATTTCTGTCTGCAGACTTCATAGGAATTAAAATAAAATGATATGTCTGATAACTCAGTCCTGCATTTTAGCATTTTATGATTCTTAATATGAAAGCATTATTAAACACCATTTAAAAGAAGATACTAATTTTATTGTTTGCAAATGCCTGGTTATTTTGGAAGAGCGGAGAATCTGCACAGAATTCACACTTGTAGAAGGATGTGGATAAAGAAGTCTTGTGCTTCTCTTGTTTTGATTTGTTTGTGTGCTTTGTTTTCTCACCAGTTTTGATGTTTTGCTGCAAGGGTCCTGTTCATCTTGTATTGGCAATTGTTTTTCTTGAAAAACCTGTGTGTTAATTAGACCAGGTGAATCTTGTTGTCCAGGGGGCACAGTGCAAAGAAAACATTATCAGGAAGATAGAGGGGAAGAGTATTCAAACAGCACAGGCATTTGTTTTCCACAATCTGGAGAGAAAATGGCTGTGTAGTTCTTGGAAAAGATTTGTTCGTGTAGTAGCCAAAAAGTTGACTGACTTAGAGATTTGGAGTTTGGGGTTTTTTTTTGATAATGCTGTTGTTTAGAACTTTTAAAACTTGAATTTTAAGCAAGTTGGCTTTACTTTGATTCACTTTACTGCAAGTCATGAATGTAGCAGTATACACAGCACTATGTGAGGTCAGGTTATCTGGCTTGCAAATGTGACTCTTCAAAAACCGCAATTCCATGATCTGAGAGTCTGTAAGTTGTTTGTACTTAGATGAGGCATTTTTTTCTTAAGTGAATTATTGGAGGGCTTGGGGAATTGATGTACTGAGGAAGAAAACATCTGCTAATCACTGCTGTATTTGCTGTTGTTTGGCACATGTCTACAGTTAGATATGGTGTAAATTTATGAAGAATTTTGACTGAGCTGTGCCAGCTCTGGCATTCCTTACTACTTGTACATAAGATATTTTATGTGGAGGTAGTTCCTGTGGCTTTGGAGTCTCTCCCTGACTTATTCAGGAGAGCTCTCTGTTCAAGTAAATGGGGAATGCCCTGCAGGAACAACAGTCTTGTAGTCGGGACAAGATCTTGCATGCATTTTGCAACAATGAGCAGTGCATTATGCTGGTTTTACTGCTTGCTCAAGTTGTGATCAGCCTGTTGTCTCTTTTGCATCTTTTAGAAGTGTAATTTTGTTTCAAACAGTGTCTTAATTCATTTTCTGTGCTTATAGCTTTAACATTCTTTTCTGATTGGTAAATAAATTTTTTAATTTGTTAGCTGTTTACAACCAGGCTAGCTTGGGGCGTTCCTAGTTTGAATAGGAAAATTTTATTATAATAGCTGTTCCAATCAAAGCAGTTCCCTTGTGGAACTGCTCTGGAATTGCTTGTGTACTCACCTTTTATTCCAGAATAATTCAGATTTGCAAAATAAGGAAAAAAAATACTGCTGCTCTTTAGTTATAGCAGGCTGAACTCTTCTAGGATGGCTACTGCAAATAACTTTTTTAAGCACGGGTGTGGGTAATATTCCCATGGGTGAGATCCCAGCAAAAGTGCATTAGCTTTTTTTTCCCAATGATAGAATGAAAATTTAGGATATTGTATATGTATGTATGGCCAAGAGCACGATTTACCAGCAGAACTTTTATACTTCTTGCATGACAGAAACTGCAAAATTGCCACCATTTCATCTCTGATGTCAAAGCAGATGCACTGCTTTCCTTAATAGAACTCTTCAGGAATTATGATGTCTCATTGAGAAGTCTCTCTTACTTCACAGTTCCTCACTATTCTCAAACATTTGTGTTGTTGTGCCACTCCAAAAGGGAATTCCAAAATTACTGCCTCTATTTCCTTGTGCTGTCCTGTTCTTCTGTTGTGTTGCAGGAGTTCTTTGCATTTTTTTCCTATTGAATGAGACAGTAAAAAAACTTATCAGTTTGCCCTGTTGTACTGGGTCTGACTAGGGTAAAGCTCACAGCCCTTACAGTGCTGTGCTTTGTATTGGTAGATGGTGTTAATAACAGACCAGTGTTTTGGCTACTGCCAAGCAGTGCTGTCCCTCTGACATTCCTTCCCCCACCAAAGGGGATGGGGGTGGGCAAGATCCTGGGAGGGGACACCAGCAGGCCAGCTGACCCCAGTCAGCCAAAGGGATATTCCATACCATATGACATCAGCTCAGATATATAAGGGAAGGAAGAGAGGAGGAGGAGGAGGCACTCAGGGCTGGTCCATGTTTGCCTCCTTGAACAACCATTACGCGTGCTGAAGCCCTGCTTCCCAGGAAGTGTCTGGACATCGCTGCTGATGGGAAGTAGAGACTGATTGTCTTCTCTTCAGCTCTTGTGCATGCAGATCTCTGCTTGTTTTCTTTTTTTCCCCGCTGTAATAAAACTGCCTTATCTCACCCTGGTAGTCTTTTTCAATATTATTCTCCCCCCTCTCCCAGTGGGAGAGGGAGTGATAGAGTGACTGAGTGGGCACCTGGAACCTAGCTGGGGTCAACCCACGACACCTGTTCAAAAGCATTGAGCTAAGTTTTACACTCCTTTCAGCTAATTTTTGTTTTGGATGTTTCCCAGTAGTTTATTGGACATGTTTCCTTAAAAAGGGTTTTTTCCCCACAGATAATGTATTGTACATTGGATCCCCAAAGACATTTTGAAGTCCAAAGATAGCAAAGGAAGGCAGAAGATTCTTGTGAGATGACTGGAAATTTGTTGCAGCTGATACAAGTCCATTATCATTTAAATACTTGAAATATACAACAGTCAACAATCTGAGGAAGTGACTGTAAGAAATTTCATGGTTCTTGTGCATCAGGGAGACTCCAGGTGAGCCTTGTGTTAATTTGACTTCAGAAGAGACTTTGCTGATTTACTGAGCTAATTGGTGGGACCCTGTGAGCTAAAGAACAGTGAATCACAAGAGAGCTGGCATTCCTTTAAGGACAGCCTGATGGAGCACAAAGCAATAGTCCAAACACTTGGGAAGATGAGTGGAGGTCTAAAGAGAGCAGTGTTGAGGGAGCTCATGACTCAGCCTCAGCACAGCAGACTTGTGCAGGAGGTAGAAATGAGGACAAGCTTACTCAGGGATATAAAAATATTGCCTGCATAGGCAGAGATGATAGTGAGAAAGCCACTGGTACTGGTAGGGGACATCTGTTGCTAACTGTCGGTGTCCAGCCCGGATTTCGAACGGCCTCCAGCTGGCCACGTTCCAGAAGTGTCCCTGTCAGAGGGGGGCACTCTGGCGGCGTCACTTAGACACCAGCCAGTGAAGCTGCTCGCCCGGTAGGGTGACGCACCAGGAACCAGGAGCTGTGGTAGCTAACCACTGAAGCAGAAATAAAGTGAGAGGGACCTTTGGAATGGAAGATTTCTGTGCAGCTTTATTGTAGGAAGCACAGCACAGAGGGTATCCAGGGACCAGAAAAGCCCCGGAATACTCTCTGACACAACCTTAAACGGGACATGTACTAACCAATCAGGTGAGGGTCCAGGGGAGGAACAAGGGTGGGATCAGGGAACAATGTCCAATGGAAGGGGGAGAGGGGAGGAGATAAGAAGTAACAGCAAATCAACCACCAAGTAAAAGGGAACCTTCTAGAAGGGGGGAGATGATAGACATAACTAGTAACCAAATAAGTTTGTCCTGGAGATTTTATCCATGCCCTGGGCTAAACCATGGTCACTTCAGTCCCAGGGGGGAATTTAGCAATCTTGGATGCCCTCCACAAAAGTCCTTTCTTCTCTTCTTGGTCTTCTGCAACCCCTTGAGTCTTGGAGGTAACCTCCACGGCCACCACAGACATCAAAGGCAGCAGGGGCTTCCAGCAGTTAAGAAAAAAGAGAAATGAGGAAATACAGGCTTGCTGCTGACTGTGACAGGTGATCCAGGGGCAGTGAGTATGGACAAGGCTGAGGTGCTTGATCCTTGGTTTGCCCTGGTCTTCACCATCAGGGTCTTCTAGGCCCTTGTCCCTATAGATGGGGTTAAAAGTGGAGCATAACTGAGTGGTGCAAGAGAATTGGGTCAGGGTTGTTTTTTTGATATGGAGAAAACATCTTTGCATTCTGTTTGGTGTAGGGCACAAGTCTTCTAAAATAGGAATGCTAATGAGGATGTGGAAATAAAATAAGAAAGCTGGTGAAGTAAATGGGATGGGATGAATGTGAATGGTTGCTCATAGTGTTACTTCAGCATTTTCAAGCCAGAGTCTCTTCCATTTGACTTGTCGACAACCCTAAAGTGTTTTTGAAAGTAACATCTCTGTCTGTTAATGAAGCTGGACAATTATAAAATCATGCACTTGCTGTGTGCTGCTTCTGAATTCCTAAAATTGTGGTTTGTAATGCAGCAGATTCTAACCCACATTTTCTCATAAGATTTAGTGTAATGGATGGGAGCAAATGCCTTTTGATACTTAAGTGCACACAGTTGAAATATGCAGGGACAAGTGAAGAAAGGAAGGATAGGGAGGCAGAGCAACCTTGTGAGGACTGTTAAAGTAGAGGTGCTGGCTTTTTGGAGTGGATCAATTCTTACAGCTTGTAGCTTCTTAATTTGGGAGAGTAAGTGCACAGTTGTTTCCCAGTGACTGCCCTTCATCCTTAATTGTCAACATCATCTTCAGATTAATCTAAACCAAAGATAAATGTACGGGTGCTACAAAGGCAGTGAGAATGTTGGTAAGGTTTCAACACACTCTGACAGTATATATGATGTAAAATACTGAAGTCCTGTGTGCATCATCTCTTTTTATCTTAGTGCTTCTGGGGAAAATGGTTTTACCATCCACCAGACTGAGATGTTTCTCTGTGAGATTAGTGGTGGTTGACAGAACAGAGGGTAAAACACCCAGCCATGGAAGTTTGACACAAAGGTTAAAGGAGTAACACGAAATGTTCCTGTATTTACCCCCCCCCCTTTTTTTCTGAGCAATCTCTATTAAGTTCCTCTAGATATCACAGCTAATAGGTATTTCAAATTAGGATCAGATATTAGGGTCCAGAGGGAAAATCTGCCTGATCTCCTATGAAAAGTTAGAGTTTGTTAATGCTTTTTTTGATCTATCATGAAATGAATTTACGGATTTTAGTCTATGCTTAAAATCGTGACAAGCATTTCAGTGAGATGACAAAACAAATGTGATGCTTCTGCAAACTAATTCTTAAAAATTCCTTTGGTTATCAGTATTAGTGTTTGTCTGCATCTATTGTATGAAGGACTGTCTGAACTGACTTTGTGTTCTTAACGACCCATATTTCTCACTTCCCCCCACTGGGGGAACAAGATCAGCTTTGTGTTCACTGCCTTCCTCACCATGTTCCCAGACAATTCTTGGTAATGTATGCTGAGGAGTCCAGATTAAGAAGTGCGTCATTAGATAATTGTATTCCATCAAGAGATTGTTGTCATTGGGAGTGTAATGCAATTTGAAAGAAATTCCTGGTGCATGGAGTACTGTAATGTTTCATTTCGTGTGTTTGCAAAGGATCCAGATTGTTCCTTCTCCATCCAGGGGTAACTGGAGTGGTGTAAGGCACAGTGGTTTGCTTCTATATGTAGCTTGGTGTGTGCCCCTTTTAGCTTCCTGCATTACCACTCCCTTGGAAAGACTAAAGAGCAGCACTGTGCAGCTGCTTGTACCGTGGAGTTTGGTTTCCTTTTGTGGTGAGGTTCTTGATAAGGATTCCAGACATTTATTACCATTCCTTATATGTTCATGAGAAGCCACTTCATCTAAGTCTGATCTCCAGCCTTTTGAGGCTGTGATTATTTTTCCCATGTCTAAGAAATCTTGCTCAAGACACCACGGAATCATCAAGATTGGAAGAGACCTTCAAGATCATCTAGTCCAACCGTCAACCCACCATAATCACCCCTAAACCATAGCCCCAGGTGCCATATCCAGATGCCTCTTAATGTTTGAAATATTTATAATAAATGAAACACTGGTCTTCTTTGTTTTTGTTTTTTTCCTAACGCAGCAGATGAATGTTTCTCATTTTTTTTGGTTAGGCATTTCACTTGTTTTAAGTAAGTTTGTTGAGCAGTGATTTGTTATTTGTCACTGTGAAGTTTTTTTTTTCAGAGTCTGTAATATTGGTAGTACTTCAGAAATGTGCCAGAAGAGGAGCCCTCTCAGGGAGGCTTGCAGACCTAGTTCATGCTTTGGTCAGGTTGTTCTTAAGTTATTTGGTGAGAGTTCAGTGCTCAGTGGTCTAAGCTCCTTCCAGGGAAGGTGCCCAAAGCTGGTTTGGAGAAGGACAGTTGAAGAAAATTATTAATGGCTTTCTAGAGGAGTCTTTTGAAGGAAAACCAAATCTTCATAAGGCTGTATTTCTGTTTGAACCTGCTCTTTTTCCAAACCTTTCTAGACCATTGCTCTCACTGCTGTCAAATTTCAGACTTACTTTGAAAAATATACATAATCTGCGCTGGTGTGTTATTTGCCTATTGAGACAAATGATATTTTTGATAAAACCTTTTTTTTTTCTGTGCCATAAAGGATATACAATAAAGTGGTACAATAAAAGAAGGCTTTCATTTGTTACTGTTCGAACTTTCTAGGGGTTTGGCCTTGTATTTTAATATTTATTTTGAAGTTCTGCATATAAGCCCTATTTCAATAGGTTGTAAAGCTCTCATGTAATATATTCATGTCTTGTTTTACTGCACTAGTAGAAATGCACTGTCTGATAGTAATGTGTTGATTGACCTCTGATCTATTTTTCATTTTTAGAAAAGTCATCTAATGTCACTAAATTTGTGAGATTTAAGGGTATTCATCACTTCTCTTATATCATTTTATGCTAGGTTTTATACTCAGCATTTACTTGAAGTCTCAAATCTGTTATTTCAGAACTGGTAGGTTGAGTGGATGTTCTAGAGCAGTTACATAATACAGCACATTCCAGCTGTCAGAAACATCTGTTGGTTTCCTTTCTTTGGTTTTATTTTCTTGTTTGTTTGTGTTGGGGAAGATGAAGTAGGAAAACCTTATAAATATGATTACCTAGTAAAAGATGCTGAGAATGTAGAAACTATAAGTAAGATTGAAATGAAGACAAGCTTTGAGATACCAAACCCCAGTTACTGAACAACTAGAAAACAATGGCCTGGCTGCCTGCAGGTAATCCCCTTTGATTAAACAATACCCTCTGCTTGCAGACAGGTCCAAGGTTCAGAGCAGACCCTACCAACCTGGCAGAGGGTCCAAAAAGCAGCTTTTAGAGTTTAAAATATAACACTGTATGGTAATGCAACAGTTCTCATAGGCTGTATGCAAATGTTATAAGATTTGTAGTTTGTTCTAGATTGGTTAATGAAAATTAGAATATTCAACACAGAAGATGATTTATTGTATTGTAAGCGA
Source organism: Eopsaltria australis (assembly GCA_034509425.1). Lineage (NCBI taxonomy): Eukaryota > Metazoa > Chordata > Aves > Passeriformes > Petroicidae > Eopsaltria > Eopsaltria australis. Next base: position 22,319 of record JAVTVJ010003272.1, read on the forward strand.
CAAGCTCGCTCTCTTCTCTCTTCTTCTTCAACCTCTCTTAGCTCTCTTAGCTCTCTTCTTTTAACTTCCTTAAATCCTCTCTCTTAACTGCTCTCTTAGACCTTCGCTCTCAACTCTCTTAGATCCTCGCTCTTAGCTCTTCTCGTCTCTCTGACCTGCTCTGGGCTGCGTCTGGCAGCTCTCAGCAGGTCTCTTACATTAATGTTCTTTTACAATAAACCTCATGCTCTACAAACCGACTGCAGAGATCTCTTGTCTGTCCTGGCCATCTGAAACCGACCCTCAAACTCTACAGTTTGTTTTTTAACAAGAGAATTATTTGGTAGTTGCATTAATACAGAAACAGTTCCTAGATGGTGGCAATGACTGTCAGAGAAGGTTTGCTCATGGCATCTCTATGTAGACTTAGAGCTGCAGAAAACTGGAAGAGTTTAATACAGTTTTATTAAAAAGACAAAATCTTCTCAATCAGATTATTATGTTGACATAGCTGGGTTTATTGTTTATTGCTAGTTTTAACATGGTACTGGTCTGGAATCACTTTTAAAAACCAGGTGTTCACAGCTGCTTGTTGGACCAATTGTGAATCCTTTACAAAAGTCCTGCAGGAGAACATTTTAAATGTAAACTCTTAAGAGTATTTGTAATTTCATGGGCTTTAAGTATTTCCCAACTTTTTATAGCTCGTTGTTATGTAAATACTTAAATATATGCAGAGAGAGTGAGTGTAGAATGCCATGAAACAACATTTGTTTCTATGTTTACGGTGTAAAACAAAGTCTGTACTTACCAAGCTGATACAATACCTTATACAAAAAAAAAAACCCAAAAACAAACCAACCAAAAAAACCCAAACAAAAAACCCCCACCCAACCAAACCTCAAACTGAAAGGAATATAACATTGTAGCAGCCTAATATATCCAGTATACATAGTTAATATATGTTTGTGTAATGCTGCTGCTGGTATTAATATAGCCAGCCCATGTTAATTCTAACAAATACTAACAGAGGGTTAAATTCCCCAGTTTACAAAGTAAAGTTTTACTTCAATATGTTAGAAAATTATATAGTACAAGACATCAAATTTCTTTCTGAGCATTATAAAGGAAACCATTTTTATTTCTAGCAATGTTTCTGGAGAGTTTGGTAGAAAATGTTAAATAGGAGATTAATTTTTCTGAAACCTATTACATGTTTAGTTTAACCTCAAGAGAGAAAAACCACTGGACAGTTAAAAACCATGTAGATGGATATCTGTTCTGAGTATCCCAAGCAGGTTTAGACAGTTCCTGGCTTGTGGCAGACTTGTGTCCTTCAGTGCCTGTGCAGTGGCACTGCTGTGTCTGCAGGGAGTCTGTCCTATGCTCCTTCTGGCACTCTATAGCAGAGGATGAAACAGTGCTGTTTGCAGGCCAGATGAAAGCAAACTAAAATATCACAGCATTTTTATGTTTCAGAAAATAATGTAGGTGTATTCCACTTTTCAGAGCAGCGGAAAGAGCTCTGTGTTGGAAAGCCTTGTGGGGAGGGATCTACTCCCACGAGGCACTGGAGTTGTCACCCGGAGACCCCTTATTCTGCAGCTGGTGCATGTTTCCCCAGAGGATGGTCGGAAAGGAACTGGAGATGAAAATGGTAAGTGTGATCCAAGAATGTGTTTTGCCTTTTTGGAAAGAGAATTCAAGTCTTTCTTGTTCTTTTAAATGAAAAATCAGTTGCTGTAATCTTAAAACTCTCATATGCTTTTGTGGTAGTTTGAAAGCAAATCAGTGAGAGGCTCAAAGTCAGAACTACAATTTAATAGGAAAAATGTAATAGTACAAAAAACACTGACAGAGTCAGAATACAACCTGACACCCTGTCGGTCAGGGTGTTGGTAGTAGTCCACTTAGAAGGTGGTTGCAGTCCTCTGGGAGTGATAAATGTGATTCTGTTGAAGCAATGATCCTGTGAAAGGTGTAGTTCTCCTCTGAAGGTCCAGTGGTGGTGTAGAAGGATCTGGTCTTCCTCTGGGAATCCAGTGGAAAAAGCTGACTTGTGGTGTTTCAAATCTCAGTTTATATGCAGATCGGGATACATTGGTTCCTCCCCCTGGGCGGGGCATCTCACAATGGGATGATGAGCCACTAGCTGCAATGTTGGGGGTGAGGGAAGTGCCCATCCGGCCCCAACGACCGGCTCATTAGCAAACCGTTCTGCAGCCATCAGGAACACTGCCACGCCCGGCCCAACATCCCATGAAGATGGTGATAGAATACATACCATTGTAACCTAAGACAGCTTTTTAAAATTTGCTTGGAAGAAAACACAGCTGTTGTCACATCTGTTTTGTCCATTTAGCAAATGTCATGAAGTCAAAATCTTCTGGATATTCAAAATATAAACCTTTAATGTTTTAAGCTTTCCTGTTCTTGGAAATTCTTTGGAGAAAAACAGGCCAAAGAAAGCATTTCCGTTACAAAGATAATTGTCTAGAATGTAGAGAACATGATTTTCTTGTGTGTGTTTTTCATCCCATCCCCTTTTGCAGTATAAGTAAGGTATTTCATTGAGAGGGTGATGAGTATGAGAGTTTTTAGAAGGAAGGTAGGAAATATGTAAGTTGTGAATGGAGAGGAAGAAGATATGAAAACAAACTTGTAGATGCAAACACAATTGAATTGACACGTTCTGTAGCTTACAGATGCCACCTTACTGGGCTGCACTGAGAGACTCCAAGTGCATCAAGCACAGCACTTTAAATGTTCTGAAGCTGTTTACTTTGAAGCTTATCTTCTTTACTGCTTCTGTTTTATCCTTCAGCTGATGAAGAAAGTGATCTCAGTTGTCCCTTGGTTCATTTTATGCTCATTTTATACCAACTAATGCTCCTGATCTTAGGAACGAGCAGCAGGGGCATATCCACCTGATTGTAAGATAAATCTTAGCTTTTTAATGTAGACACTAACAACTGCACAGGCTTTTGTTGACATGATAAACTCGGGGCTGTAATTATTAATTCTCATTGTGTTCAATTTTTTCTTTATTTGTTTCTACCAATAATAAGTCAAGGTATCAGAAGTTCTTTACAGTATTTCTTTTTCTGTAATATTTATGGCCTTTGGTTTCTGAAGGATAGTTATGAGTATTGTGCTGTTTAAAAGGTTTAAGATTTAATTATTGTCACAAGCAGAGAACACAGGGTTCATAACAATTAGCATGCAAACCATGTGAGAAATTGTAGGGACAATTCAGGTTGGAAATGATCTCAGGAGACCTCTAGTCCAATCTCCTCAAAATAGGGCCAGCTCTGAACTCGAGACCAGGTTTCTTGGGTCTTTATCTGTTTGGGTCTGAAAACCTCCAAGGATGGAGGGTTCAGTCTCAGTCTTTTTAGAAATGGCACATTTGATGCCTTTAAATGCAGTTTTACATTGCTGGTATTATGCAGTGTATTGTTTGTATTTCTAGAACTTCTCAGAATGCTTGGATTCTGAGTTGTAGGGTAAAGTATTATTTTGTTCTTCTTTGCAACTTCACAGGTGTAAAAGAGGTTTTGTAATTGGAGTATTCTGAGTCAAGGCAGAGTCTTTCTGTTCTAGGTTGCATTTGATCTGGGGATTTGGATTTTAAATATAAAATGTATAAGGATATTGGACTAAATTATTATTTATGATGCCCACTTAGATTTTTTTGGGGGAAAACAATCAATAGGCAAGATGTACATGTTATAATCTCATCTTGTTCCTCTGAGAGAGATTTGGGCTTGTTTGGTAAAAACAGAGAAACTTTTATGATTTACCAGTTGAATTTGAAATGTCTCTTCTTTCCAAAATTCAGGCAAATCATGGTCTAGATGGTGGTGTCACTGCTCTGGTTTAGCTTATGTTCACATTGCGGTGTTACATCTGAGAAGATGGGATCAAGTAGCTTGGAAAGAAAAAAGATGACAACCTCTTATCCTGGCTGTGCTGTGTGACAGTGTAGTAAGTGCCATTAGAAGTCTATTTTTAGATGTAATTTTATTTGTAATGAGGTGGATGTTGCGGTAGGGTTGAATATGGATTTGGGATTTCCCAGAGGGAAATAGTCTTGCAGAAAAGGATTTTATCCAGATGAGGGATTTCTTCTTTACAAGTTGCATATTGACCAAGAGAGTATCAGTCTTGGCATGCTGCTTTCTGAATGCTGGCATTGAACTCTGTACACAGAGATACTTTTAGGCAACTGTCTCTTCTCTTTTGACTTCTGTTTTGTGATTTGTTGGGGAAGATGAAATAAGAAAGCCTTATAAATATGATTACCTAGCAAAAGATGCTGAGAATGTAGAAACTATAAGCGAGATTGAAATGAAGACAAGTTTTGAGATACCAAACCCCAGTTACTGAACAACTAGAAAACAATGGCCTGGCTGCCTGCAGGTAATCTCTCCTTTGATTAAACAATACCCTCTGCTTGCAGACAGGTCCAAGGTTCAGAGCAGACCCTACCAACCTGGCAGAGGGTCCAAAAAGCAGCTTTTAGAGTTTAAAATATAACACTATATGGTAATGCAACAGTTCTCATAGGCTGTATGCAAATGTTATAAGATTTGTAGTTTGTTCTAGATTGGTTAATGAAAATTAGAATATTCAACACAGAAGATGATTTATTGTATCGTAAGCGACAAGCTCGCTCCCTTAGATCTTCACTCTTAGCTCTCTTCTTTTAACTTCCTTAAATCCTCTCTCTTAACTGCTCTCTTAGACCTTCGCTCTCAACTCTCTTAGATCCTCGCTCTTAGCTCTTCTCTCCTCTCTTGCCTCTCTGACCTGCTCCTGGCTGCATCTGGCAGCTCTCAGCAGGTCTCTTACACTAACGTTCTTTTACAATAAACCTCATGCTCTACAACCCCACTGCAGAGATCTCTTGTCTGTCCCGGCCATCTGAAACTGACCCACAAACTCCACAGTGATAGTCACCTGTATCCATCCTAATGCTTGCTCTACAAGTATTATATATTAACACAGCCATTTCAAAATAGCTACTACTCTGTGGTTCTTACAAACTTAAGTTTTATCTCTGTTGGAGTGTTGGCATCCAGAAAGGTTCCCAGTTTTTAACACAAAGCGCTTTTGAGTGCTGTGCTGTTCACTTAAGGAGGGACAAATGATACCCTTCTACTGTGGTCACTGCAATAAATCAAGAGAGTCAGAAAATAGCAGAGGTAAATTTTCCATTAAATGTGAAGTCCTGTGTTTTTATACCATGGTATTTCAGGCTGATCTGTCTATTCTACAGAGGATGTGTGTAATTTGATGTGAAGGAAACGTTCTCATTGTGCTTTTGCTGTTTATTGTTGGCCTGTAGTGATTCAGCACATACAGTGTGTTTGATGTGGTGATACCACACTGTGGTGTTCTCTGATCAAATCACAAGAGAAGCAGCACTTATCAGAGAACTGGGCCTGGTCTTGTGAATTATTAAATTGGTCTTGCAGTGAAGACCTATAATGGTAGTTCAGAAATGGAAAATAAGAGAGAACATACCAGTGGCCAAGTAGTAAATGCTTATAGGTTCTTTTTTTTTTTGTTTGTTCCAGGATAGGAAACTGAACATTGCTCAAATTATGAACAGACAGAATTGATACAGAACACAGGAATAATTAATACAGATCCATTGCTTGATAAATCAGCACTGCTTTTTCAGCCTTTTTCTCTCTACTTCAGATAGGAATCTCTTACCTCTAGCTCCCAAACAGTTTGGCCTGCTTCACTGGGCTTGGCTTTGTAGAAGCACAAGAGAGAAAGAGCTTTCCCTCAAAAGTGCTTGCAGTCTAGTTGGTGTCAAGGATGGGAAAAATGGTACAACAAACAGAAGGGATTGGAAGAGGTGCACGTTTTCCTCACAAGTTCACTTTTTTTTAACTTAAAGAAAGAGAGCTAGGAAAGGATGAGGTGATATGACTTGGGGGAAAGAGAGTTCAGATGGTCATCTTCTGGGTCCAGGAGCTGTGAAGATATGAAAACTAGAAAGCTTGGAAGTTAGTATTTGTGAAGTTCTCATTGCCATGCTGCAGGAAATCCTCTGTGGTGGTGGCCTTTTATGACTCTCAGCAGCTTCTCTGTGCTCGCATTGGAAATGAATAGCATTTCTATTGCTTTAGAAAGGGAGAGGAGATACATGAATAACTGAAGTCAGTAATCTTTGTATTGGATTGAGCTTCTTAAAGGAGTGTTATAGAGTAGGACATAACAAGTACAATTTGGTGGAAGGCAGTCCTGAGAAAAATCAAGTAATATGTCTGCTTTTCCTGTGTGTTAATGAAGGTTTTCAGGTCTTACTAAAGGATATGGAAAACCAGAAAAGTATAGACTGTTGCTTCATTTGAGAGATATGGTGGGGATGTTTTTTGAAAAGCAGGACCTGTTTGTTCTTTAGAACTGCTGTTTTCATAATTTCTTATATATAATGTGTAATACTGCTTTTCATAATGACCAAAGTGTCATTTCCTCACACCTTTATCTAGCATTTAATTTTTAATGTAATCAAGTGATTAATTCTTCTGAAGGTATTGCCTGAAAAGCTTCCAAAAAGTAACATAACTGGGGGAAGACTGATTTACCAGTTAAATGCGTGATAAAAAAATGTTCTACATGGAAACCAGAACAGTGGGTTGCTGCGTGTAGGCTAATTAAAACACTTTCTCCTTGCCTTGAGCATTGTTACATTCAGAGAAATGCAAATCCTTCCTCCTTTCCTAAACTCCTTTCCAGTAAATTAGAACTATTGGAAAACTTTCCTGTAGGTGTTAGCAAGTTAAAATGCAGTGTCTCTGACCTGAGTGCATCTTCTTAATATTTATTTTAAGAAGCTTATAGATAATACTGAAAAAAAATTATTTATTGTTGGGAAATGGCCATCTCTGGCTGCACAGACATAAAGTATAAGTGAGCAATCCAGGCCCCATAGACAAGAGTTAGGCCTCTGCTCAAGGTTATTCTCAAAACAACTGTGGGAAAGGGAGACATGAGAGCCAAAAACAAGCTGCAGGTGTCTAGAGATTAGCTTGGCAGAAGAAACTGTTGATGTTGTTGCCTTCTGATACCAGTTTGGTGTTTTAATTAGATTAGAGAAAGATCCCGTGTGAAACTTCTGTAAGTAAATAATATTTTGAGCACGTAAAGTAGTATAAGTATGTGCACTGTCCGACAATAAACGAGCTTGATTTATGACTCACACTGAGTCTCTGCATCTTGCTTCTCTCGCCACCGACAATTTATACCTAGAACTAAGCCTAGTACCTGGCTACAAATTCCCATGCCACCAGAAAGAAAATAATTTAAGACTAAAACTGTGTCTGAGAAGGAAATAATCTCCCGAAGAGGGACATAACCAGAGTCCTTGGTCCATATCTTTCAGATGTAACAGTGGCAGTTTCTTGCTGTATATTTTTCTTCCTGGCTTTAGGCCTCTCTTTGCTCCCTTAGATTCAGTTTTAAGAGGACATGAGCAATACAGTACTGAACATACTGTATTTCTTCCTCTATGTGCATTTTACTTTATTTCCTCTGAATAGTAAATAAAACCTGTTAAATAACCTGGAATGAAGGAACCTGTCTTAGATTACAATGGTATGTATTCTATCACCATCTTCATGGGATGTTGGGGCCAGGTGGGGCACTTTGCTTTGCTCATTCCTGATGGCTCCAGTTAATGGGCCATTGAATCCCACTGATAAACTGCATCATCCCATTGTGAGATGCTCCGCCCAGGGTGAGGAACCAAGCATCCCTATCTGGATATAATCTGGAATTTGAAACACCACAAGTCAGCTTTTCCACTGGATTCCCAGAGGAAGACCAGACCCTTTTTCACCACCACTGGACCTTCAGGGGAGAACTACACCTTTCCACAGGATCACTGCTTCAACAGAATCACATCTATCACTCCCAGAGGACTGCAACCACCTTCTAAGTGGACTACTACCAACACCCTAACCGACAGAGTATCAGGTTGTATTCTGACTCAGTGTCATGGAGTAATTACAGTTAAAAATTCCTGGTGTAGAAAGAGGAGGTGGAGCCGGAAATGATGTATTTGGTATGACAAATCCCACCTACAAAAAAACTCATAAAACCAGGAGAACACCTGAAGAAGCTCTTTTTGTGGCTTCCAGTTCGCTAAGGAAAGACGTCGCTCCGTTCCCCTCCACGCCTGCTGGGTAAGGTCTCCTCAGGCTACATGGCCTGGGGCTGCCAAAACCGCATGGTGTGGAGGGGGAGGGGAGAGGGAACTCAAGACAGTCTTTTGGTTTCCCACAGCGGCTCCATGCGGAGGGGAGCCAAATCGACTCCGTTCGGCTCCATCCAAACTGAGAAAGACTTCATTCTGCTGCCCCTGGCCAAGGAACTTCACCGGCTCCATTCGCCTAGCCTGGGCCAGGCCGGTTCCCTCTCCATGGCGTGGCCCGGCAGGAAGAGGGTTTGAGGTCAGGCCCCGTGGGCCTCGGGAACGCCCCGCCTGATTAGCTCCGCAGCGAGCTCGGCACGGAAGAGGGAGCTCGGACTGGGCCCCTCCCGCGCAGCTCGGGTGCAGCTCCCGCCGAGCGGCCCCCACGCGCGGTCCGGCACTGAAAGGAGGCTTGAACCAGCCCCCCTGCAGCAACGGGCGTGGCCCCAACGGGCAAAAACGCAGCTCAGATGGAAGGCAGCACAAACAGGCTCCTTTCCTTCGGTTCAGTCACGAACTTACAACACTCAAACCACGTGGGCGAAAGTCATGTGACCATTGCCCAGCCAAAAAGACAAATTAACTGTTCCTTTCTAATATCAAAATGGGACTTTGGGGGCATTCATTTTTCATCCCACACAGAAAGAGCACAGGAATGAAGGCACCTACAAAACGTACAACATAGAGACTTTAGGTTAATGAATGTAACCAAGCTTATTTTCAAAGAAAGGAGTGCTTTAAAGCTGAAATTCTTTTGTAAAAAACATGTTGATAAAGTTGGCTGTAATGTACCCTGTAATATATGAATTATGGTCTAAAAGAGGTGAGAAAAAGGGAATGTAATGTTCCAGGTTGTAAGCAGTAGACTGAGACTTTTGTGTATAAGACTTTTTTTTCCTTGCCCCGGGAAACAGTAGAAGAAGACTTGTGTTGGCGATGATGAAGAAAGGGGATGTCGTTGCCACTGTAATAGAAACATTCATTCTCAAAAGAAACACCTCAATAACCATCATATGTCCATTGGTAGTAGCCCTGGGAAAGCTACTGAAAATGGGAAGGGGTCTGGAGAAGCAAATCTTTCCCTTCGGGGGGGGGGGGGGGTTGCTTGCTGGAAAGGTAATAACCATGGAAACTATATTTCCTATGGGAGCCAACACGATAAAACAAAAGAAAGCTTCTCTCTCTACATGAATTAAGAAAACTGTTTTGTTCCAGAGGTGGTGGCTTAACTACAAGTCTGAGTGTTACCTTTTCTATGGTCAGTAGGAAAGAAATGGAAAAGGTGGGGGAGGGGAAAAGAGTGTTCTAAAGGGTTTGGTGTTGATGCCTAATTATTATTCCTATTTTAAGTCTGTTAATAAAATTCCTTTTTGTATTCCTTAATGTATAAGCCTGCTTTGCCTACTGTTAATCCTTATCTCACAACAAAATCAAATAATTTTGGCTACAAAATTTATGTTTCTACCTAGTTTCGATCCCCAAACCTCAAAACCGCAACACTCTGTCAGTGTTTTTGTACTATTGCATTTATTTTAATTTTTCTGTTAAATTGTAGTTCTGGCTTTGAGTCTCTCACTGATTTGCTTTCAAACTACCACAGAACCCCCTTTCATTTTGATCTTATTTTGGAGGCTAGTGTGTCATTTTACCTATTTACCAACCAAGACAAACAAAAGCTTTTCCCTAATAATGTTTTTTTCATAGCTCCTGTGCTTGCAGAACAGTAGGGATGAAAGTTTGGTTTTTAAAAGTTTTTCCTTAACAGATCCAGGCCATCATTATCATATTTCTATTGATGATACGCACACCTTTGACTGAGCAAGACATCAGCTCTCCAGATGACCTAAGCTTTTCAACCAGATGAGTTGATTATTGTCGTGCTACCTGCATTTTGTACCAAACAGGCACAAACCAAAACTGTCTTCACCAGTTTGTTTTGCTTCTTGCACTTTCAGGGTGTTGTACAGAGATCACAGGAAAACAGTTGTAAATTCATCAACCCTTCAATAAGAAGTGTTTTGTTTTTTGTTTTTTTTTGTACTGGAATTTCCATAAGTACTTTGAAAAAATTAAAAGTTTAGAAGGGTAATGCATATGTTGTCTCTTCTTAAATCTGTCTCAGAACTGATGTTATTTTTTTAATTGAGTCTTAAAAATATTGATGCAGAGCATCAGATTTCCTTCCCATACAGTAATACTACTTCCAATGACATTAAAAACATTTCTTTACTTTTTCTGGTTCTTGCAATGAGTAAAGTATGAGAAACATTTCGCCAAAGAAGTTCAGCTTTGTGGAGCCCAATGGTGCTGTTTTCTGTGTTCAGATAAGAAAATACTGTAAGCTGTTGGAATTAGGTGAATGGCAGTAGTAGTCATCATCAAGTAAACTTTGCTGTATAGACTATCTGATTAATAGGCATCATTATATGTGTTTCATTAAGGTCTTATTCCTGTGCATATTGTTAATATATTACACACTCTCATCAATACTAGAATAGCATGCACATCTGTCTGCATGCATTTGTGCTCTTTGTAATCGAATCTGGTACTGAAAGTGAATCAAATGCTATATTAAATATGGTTAAAAATGTTAAACACCATTCAGTGCTCTTTCTCTTTAACTGCAGACCCTGCTACATGGAAAAATCCAAGACACCTTGCTAAAGGTTGCCTTTATCCACTTGCTCTTTCTCCCTACGCCTGAAGTGCATGCTTATATACACTAATCACATACATTTCATGCCACGATTGTTGATTACACTTTTACACTTCAGCTACTGTGGTTATTATTTTGCTGAGTCTTGTGATCTGATTGATTTTCAGTTTTCTGACCTTGTTGCATTAGACTGAGATGATTTTTGCTTTTCTTCTGTGCCGTTGCTGCTTCATAGAACTTCCTGCACTTTGAATTCCCAAATCCTTAAAAAAACCTTTGTTGATCAATTTCATTAAATTTCAACTTAAGTGAAAAAAAAAATGTTTTGAAAGATTACTTGATTGTAGGTAATCAATGTGTTTGCCAGAAGGCCAGATTTCTTGTAGACTGTTCTTGTAGAGCAGATTGCTGTGTCAGGGAGCACAGAGGAAATGACCCCAAACTAAAAATGGGAAATGGAACTTGCCACTAATACTGGGAGACCTAATAGTGAGAGTGTGAATATCTTGCAGTGTGACCCAAACTGCTGCCTGTGCTACAAAGCAGGAATTGAACAAAACCTTCTTTGCTGTTTCTGGGACTGCTCTTGCTTAGTCCCTGAATAATTCTGGGCTTCAGTGGTGTCTGACAAGAGTAAAGGTGTTTGGTCCTTGACAGATTTGGGAAGAGACATGTTCTCCTAAGGCTTCTTCGTTATGCAGAATTCTTACGTATTTTCTGTTTGCTTGCTTTTAGTCCTACAGGGTTTTTTTTAAGTTTTTCTTTCAGCTGTAGTTTGATCGCACTTGCATGGTTAAAAAAAAGATGCTAAAAGCTAGGCTTTTCTTTCCCCCAGGTTTTTAAGCTATTGCTAATAATTCTTTTGTCTTCTATTACAAGCTGATATTTAGTGAACAAGACCATTTCTGAAAGACTGTAGGATAGGTCATTGGCTCAGTCACAGTTAGGGAGGTGGACCTTGTGTGAGACAAATTAGACATAGTAGTGAGGTGCAGTGTTTCAATAGACAGAATCATAAATCTATACTGAGCTATTTAACATCCAAATGTAGAAAGCTAATGAATCTTTCTTTTGCTGCTTGAAAAAAAATCACGTAGTTTTTCAATGACTAGGCCTTGGAAAAATGTTACTGAAACATCGACTTCTTTCTCATGTATCAATTTTTGTTTTCAGAGGTAAATGCTGCAGAATGGGGTAAATTTCTTCATACCAAAAATAAGGTATGTTTACTCTCTTGATGTAGTAGCAGTGTCATAAATATGTTAACATTATATATACTGAATTCTGTTATCTCTTCCCTTGACTTCCCTGAAAAGATGATTATTATTGGCATTATTATGCCTGCTGTACTACATGGCAGAATATTGAGGATTTTGTGTTTTGCTTTTTATGAGTAGAAAACTTCTGAAAACATGTCTGTTATGTGGGTCATTGATTCTGCTGAGTTATTGTAGTCCTTTTTGGGTTATTCTGTTGATTATTCTGTTTTGTGCATTGCCAAAATTAGAATGGATGTCACAAAGACAAGGATAGGTGTAAGCACAAGTCATTTCAGTCCACTGAAGATTTGGCTACTTCAGAGGTTTGTTAGAAAGCTGTGAAAAAGAAGGAAGAGCTTCATGTGCATCAGGGTCAAGGAGCAGAAACTGAGATGACTTAGCACTTCAGGAAGAGAGTCAAAGCTTAATTCTTCGCTTGAAGAAAATAATGTTTTTGTTGGCAGATAAATTATATAAGTGTTTATTACTGACTTCCTCACCTTCTAGGCAGTGCCAGAAATTGAATGAAAGCTAGAGAGGAATATAGAGGGAACCAGTGCAAGGGTAGCTCTGTGCTAACTTATTTTGCATTGGTGTCAGGAGAACAATTTTTACAAGAGTGGAAAAATTTGAAAATTAAACTGCCCTTTGTCCTCTTCAAGATGAGAAGTGGTTGAGGCTACGTGTTTATTAACTTCAAAGGATTCCAACTAGACTCAAAATGGAATTGTTTGAAATTCTCTGTAGGTGGACACAAATTAATAACTTGTGTCTGATATTGGTTATAAATGCTAATAACTGCCATCTCACAGAATTAGTCAACAGATTAAATACCAATTTCTGTAATTTATAGCACTGATGATTCCTGTTAGCATCAGCTTAACGGCTAACAGTAATTCCTTTTTTTTCATATTCTGTATACTTAGAGGTTTTCACCATCCCTTGGAGAAGAGAACATTATTTTGCAGTTAAGTAAGTGAATGCTGTCTTTGATTTTTAAACTTTTTTTTTCTTCCTTCAGATCTATACAGATTTTGATGAAATTCGTCAGGAAATAGAAAATGAAACAGAGAGGATTTCAGGAAACAATAAGGTAAATCCTGTATTGTCCATCTGTTGTCTTGCTATTGATTTTCTTGCTGCTTAAACCTTTCTTAAAGAGTTTTGGCAGCTAGGAGTGAAAAGCATTTAAGTGTTCTAATGAAGAACATGGGAATGCTGCTTGCTATCTTGAGATTTTTTCACTGTGTTCATGAGATAAATTACTTCAGCTAAAAGACAGAGAATTGTTGCTTTACTTCACAATTCTGTAATAAAAGTGCAAAAAATAAACTTTCAGTTAAACTTGCTTTTATTTTTCTACATACCTGGCTTTGTGTGTAATCATAAAATTGACTTCTGCTAAAGACAAAAGAATTGGTTGACAGATGTGTTTGGCTTTTTTTCCTTGCTGTGTGTTTTAAGGTATGTGGTGAAAGAAAGTCTTTGTAGTATGAAACTACAGCCTTTGGATTTTCAAATGATGAATTTAAATAATCCAGGGCAGTAATTATTACTTATTAATGTATTTCTAGGGGATCAGTCCTGAACCGATTCATCTTAAGATTTTTTCATCTAATGTTGTAAATCTGACTCTTGTGGACTTACCTGGAATGACAAAGGTGAGATGCAGAATGCTCCTCTTCTGACTCAGTGTGTAATTTTGAACAAGGTGTGCCTGCCCACTCTTTGCCATTGTTCTGTATTGTTAGATAAACTGCTTTCCTTGGGTGAAGTAGTGTTATATAAATTTGACGTCACTGTCTTCTGGGGTAAGATTGGGGTTTCTGATGCTCTTTGATGATGTAAGAGATAGATTTGTTTATGTTTATCCTCTTTCTATATAGATTTTTATTTTTGTTTTTAAATATTTTTATTTTATTTCTGTATAACTGATGGTACATGTGTGGGCTGCATGTTCCTTTTCATAGCAGAGGTAGCACTCCAGGTCTCAGCTGTACCTGCAGATAGATGAGAATTTGGCAACTTGGTAAATGTTTTCCACATTGCTTCTCCAGGAGTTGCTATGTGTATTTTGTGTAAGAGGTTGTGTAAAGTGAAGATACCCTAGGAGAAATGTTCAGATCCTGTTTGTTCAGGTTACATATGGAATAATTCTCTGAGACATGAAGAAGATGACTTCTTTCCCTGCCCATGCACGTATACCCACCCCACTCTGCCAGTTTTGCATGTGGTTCTTGGACACCAAGTCTCATGCAGGAATAAAGACACAATTTTGAACAGTTCCATATTGATTTTTTTCTCTAGGTGCCTGTTGGTGATCAGCCTAAGGACATTGAACTTCAAATAAGAGAGCTCATCCTTCAGTTCATCAGCAACCCCAATTCCATTATCCTGGCAGTCACGGCTGCAAACACGGACATGGCCACTTCTGAAGCATTGAAAATTGCTCGGGAGGTGGATCCAGATGGTGAGCACCAAGGCTATCTGGATGCTGTAATTCAGCTTCTTTTAAAAACTCAGTCCTAAAATAAAACTGAAGTTGTTTGGGCCAAATATAGTAAGAAAAGTAAATGTCACCACATTTCCTAGAAAATATGATTTTTATATTTGCTGAAAGACTTCTTGCTGCAGTCTCTGCAACTCAAGAGAATGCTGGGGTGAATCAATAATTGATAGATTTCTGGCTTGCCAGCAGGCCAAATAACTATTCTAGTAGTCATGGGGTCACTTCTGTTTCCACAGCAGCAAAATGGTATTACAGAATGTTGGGGGTTTTCAGAGTTTTAGTAGTTCACAGTGGTCTGTTAGGGCAACTTCATGCTTTATTGTCCAATGTTGTTTCTTCTAGTAGAGAAAATATGCCGCCCTGCAGTTAGTAATTGACTGTCTAGCTGTTCCTTTAGTGACTTTTAGTAAGGATAAGATTATTTTGGTGCCCTGTATTTATGTGGGAGAACTGACTGATTTAATGGAGAAGGAAGATTATCATTTTATATTTACCTAAGTATTTTGAAACAGATCTGAAGCTACTGGCTGTCTGCCTCTTGCTTTTGCAAAGTGCTGTCGGTACCACTGACTAACAAATGGTACCATGTGATTTGAAAGAACATGGATTAATACACTTGGAAAATATGTATGCAGAAATTAGGCTAAAATTTAGTGTTGGTACCTTCAAATTTTTCTTTACATAAAATATAACATTTCTTGATTGTTTTCAAACTCCAAGTCTGCTTTGGCTTGTCTGCCATATAACCTTGAGGGAAAACCTCTTCTGGCAGCCTTCTCAGTTAAACTGTCCTGGTTCAAGATAGCAGACTCCTTTTATTTTACCCCTGTAAAAATGATTGACAGCGTCTTTTGGATCATTTCCCAAAATTCTGAAACTTAAAGGTCTCTAGAGTGGCAGATCATGTTGCAGGTTCTGCAGGAGTAATGAGAACCTATAGTACTAAAGTAGGTACACTCACATGGAAGTTTCAAGACCCAGTTACCTACTGATTTTACTGAGATGCTGGTTTATTTTTTTAGACTCAAAAAGTGTGTTATATTTTGAAGTAAAAGTTCTTGGCACATTTTTTTTCAGACCAAGAGCTCAGGAAATATTAAGGTCCCAGACAAATCCTGTGTGTGTTAGCCTCCTGGTTTAGATGGGCAATATTTACCTATTTAATGAGTTTAGGTCACTAATTCTCCACTTTGCTGAATTATGAGTTTTAGTTACTCTGATCAAATCAGAACATCCCTGTGAGTGTTTTCCTTTTGGTAGGTCGAAGAACCCTTGCTGTTATCACAAAGCTGGATCTCATGGATGCTGGCACTGATGCTATGGATGTGCTCATGGGAAGAGTGATTCCAGTCAAACTTGGCATCATTGGAGTAGTGAATAGGTCTGTGTGGGCACATTGGTGCTATTTTTAAAACTGTGTTAATATGAAATAATGCTTTCTCCTTTTTTAGCC
Source organism: Eopsaltria australis (assembly GCA_034509425.1). NCBI lineage: Eukaryota > Metazoa > Chordata > Aves > Passeriformes > Petroicidae > Eopsaltria > Eopsaltria australis. The sequence goes on from JAVTVJ010003272.1 coordinate 38,387, forward strand.
ATGAATATAGTTTTAAGAATAAGGTGACAATGTTGAAGTAAACTTCTGAATAAGCAAGTGAGGAGCTTGTTGCTCACTTCTCAAAAGCCTTTGTTCTTCCACTCAACCAACTGCTGATGTAGAGACATTCTAAAAGTGCTGTAGTGTCACCACTTCTGCTGTTGGCCTTCTGCTTGAGGGGTGCTTCTGGTCAGCTGTTCACATTAGCTCTGATCCAACACAGGTCCTGTATATATTAGTCCTCACTGCATACAGCTGTGGTACTGTTTGCTGTATTTTTTTACATTACTTGGGTCAGATCCCATGTAGTTTTGATAAAAGCATTGCTTAGTCTGTGTATAGTTGCTACCAATACTGATTTATTGACTGTGCTGCATGGAGCAACAAATAAAAACCTTTAAAGTCTAAGGAAGGTGAGACAAGTGTGTAAAGCAAAACCCAGTTGTTAAATGTTCTGTCCAGAAAAGCAGAAATGTAAATTAATTTTATTTTGCATCTGTTAACTAGTGTGTAACTCTGCCGTTTACCTTCAGGAGTCAGTTGGATATTAACAATAAGAAGAGTGTGGCCGATTCAATTCGTGATGAGTATGGGTTTCTTCAAAAGAAATATCCTTCGCTCGCCAATCGAAATGGAACCAAGTATCTTGCTAGAACACTGAACAGGTAGTACTTGAAGATATAAACTGATGTGTTAGACATATGTGCAGACCTTTCTTTTCACCCTTAGTGTCTCTTTTGGTCCTGTACAGTAATGCATTAAAGAAACTTCTGGTTCCAAACTCTGGTTCTCTCAGTTTCTGAATTTACTGTAATTTTCCCAAGTAAATGTTTTCCTTTGGTGATTTTTTTTGTCTCTTCTCTGTTTTGATGGAGATGATAAAGCTGAAACCTTTTCTCCCTTCTAATGAGGGACTGTTTTCTATTTTTAGATTGCTGATGCATCATATCAGGGATTGCTTGCCAGAACTGAAAACGAGAATTAATGTTTTAGCTGCCCAGTACCAGTCTCTACTGAACAGCTATGGGGAACCTGTTGAAGACAAAAGTGCTACTTTATTGCAGCTGATCACCAAATTTGCCACAGAGTATTGTAACACTATTGAAGGAACAGCAAAATACATAGAGACTTCGGAGCTGTAAGTACAAATGTTTTCCTGGAATACTGACTGAGTGGTTAGGTTGACCCAGTGGCTCTCACTGGCAATATTACTACACTGGACTATAACATATTTAAAAATCTTTGAATCCAAGCAGCTGTAAAAAATGTTTGCAATGAGAACTTTCTTCTTATTTGCTACTTCAGTTGTTATTTTCTTCTTTCAGATGTGGTGGAGCCAGAATCTGTTATATTTTTCATGAGACTTTTGGAAGAACTTTAGAATCTGTTGACCCTCTGGGTGGCCTTAACACAATTGACATTCTGACTGCCATTAGAAATGCCACTGTGAGTGTTCTGTATTTTTGAGCATTGTGGCTGTGTGTTAGATAGGAAGCTAAGGTTTAATTCTATATAAGGGACACAACTTTGAAATGGTTCAGTGTTTTCCTGACAGATTTGGCTTCTTGCTAATATGGGAATTGGCGTTGCTAAGAATTAACACAGCAAGGTCACATAAATTTTGCTGTATATAATAAAATGTTCGCTCCTTCGAGCTTGCCTTTGCATGTCAAACATGTCAGTCTGCTTTTGTACTGTGTCTGTTCGGTGTGGACAGAGGGGCAGGTTTCTGCATGGTCTTGGAGCATGAGGTACTCTGTAGCAATTATCTGTGTGCGTGTTCCTATCTTCCTGTTAATAAAAAACATAAAATTAGGATTTAGTAACAGGAAAGATGCCATATTTCCGGTAAAAAATGTTATATGTGTAGCTAAGCATTGGTCTGTATGGTCATTAATGAAATTACTCCAAACACTGAAACCCACCTGTCTTGTTGGTGTGGTATTATATGCCTAAGACTGTCCAATAAGCAATGGCAGTTTTTCTCTCTGAAATTAGAAAGAAAATATCTTTCCCCTTATAATAAATTTCATCTAAATGTGGATCCACAAATGTGAAAAAGCATTGTTCAGATTTGTAAGCCTAAAGTGACATGAGTAGGTAAAAATCTCCAAGACACTATAAGGATGCTGGTTAATCATTGTTTAATACATTTTGTCTTAAAGATAGCAACTTTTGGCTTTTATTTTTAAATATTCTTGTAACATATTTTACTCTTGAGACCTGAGTGTCAGGTGTGATCACTGTGACCTGATTGATTCTGGGCCTCATCAGATACTACTTCTTAGAAATGCATCTTGTTTTATAGACAGTTTAGCAGCTTTTTCCCTCCTTATGAACCAGGGTCCCCGTCCTGCCTTGTTTGTTCCTGAAGTTTCCTTTGAGTTGCTGGTAAAAAGGCAAATCAAACGTTTGGAAGAACCGAGCTTGCGCTGTGTAGAGCTGGTTCATGAGGAAATGCAGAGGATTATCCAGCATTGTAGTAATTACAGTACACAGGTAAAAATGCATGCTTTACAATTGGGTTTGCAATTACTGGCATGTGTGTGTGTGGTTACTTCCTTCAAACCTCCTGGAAATCTCACCAGTAAGATGTTGGTTTGTTTTTAGGAATTACTGAGGTTTCCTAAATTGCACGATGCCATAGTTGAAGTAGTAACCTGTCTTTTGCGTAGGAGACTTCCCGTCACAAATGAAATGGTAAGTTTGCATCTACTGTAATTTTGCTGGTAAAAGTGCATGTTTTCTGGAGTCTTGATCCTTCTGTTTGCAGTGTCAGGAACCCAAGTTATTAAAGGAATCTTAACTTATTTTAAATTGATAGTTATTTAATATGTACACATTTTGAATCTTCTTCTATATTAGAATATAGATGCATGAAAAAGGAGTGGGATTAGGGTTAAGCATATTGTCCCCTATGTTTCAATTTCCCAAGAATTTTACTAAAACTTCAATTTAACATATTCTAGTTTTCCTGATACAGGTTATTTCCATCCCTTGTAACAGAAGTTGTGCATTTACAGTAGAGTTTGGGATGCAGTGATGAAAATTAAGTTGTAATCCTTACTCTGTGTGTTTCAGAGGCTTGTAATGCCCTTTAGCTAGCAAAAACTAAAAGTTCAACTTGTACCTTTAAATAAATATGTTTTAACATTAAAGTCTGATTTGGACTGCCTGTTGGGGAGTAAAGAGTGTTTCCGTATTTGACTCTGCATTTGATGTGAAAAGCAGAAATTATTTTGTATACTCTATCCCTCATAGTGAGCCATCTCCCCCTGGTTCACATGTTGTAGGTGGTTTGTGGCTGAGTGGTCTTTTGCTATGGGCAGTTAAGCTGTGCTTCCCAGCATTGTGGGTCATTGCTCTGCACTGGCATTAAGTTTTCTCCCTGAATTTTTGATCTGGGAATGTCTTGTATTGCAGGTTCATAATCTGGTGGCTATTGAGTTAGCTTATATCAATACCAAACATCCAGACTTCGCTGATGCCTGCGGGTTAATGAATAACAACATAGAGGTAAGAAAGTATGTTATCTTAAAAAGTTTCTTGTCTCTTTAAGTGAAAGTGAAATTGATAAAATAACAAATGCTTCAACTTCTTTCCTTGAAACACGTTTCTACATTTTGAGGCATTAGAAATGTGATGAATTATGAATATGGTGTATACTCTAGTGATCTGTGGATTTGTTAATTTCTATTGCATATCACATTCAGGATCGCTGGTTGATATTTCACTGAAAGGATTCTGCCTGTTTTTCAGTCTGGAAAACAAGATGGGCACCTAATTGATTATTTCCTATGAAATAAAAATTTTAAAGGGGAAATTTAAATATGTAGTTGTGAAATGGTGTTTCATGTTGAAGTAACTGCATGTTGTCTCTGACACAATGTATCAATAATTTTCCTCTCATTCATGAAAGGATAATATAAGTATTGTTTCCTCTGGTCAGGTTCTAGTTTCTGCTTGCTTTTGGCATTGTTCTTGAATCTGTTTCCACACTTCAGTCTCCCTGAGACATCCTCTCCATCAGTCTCCCATCAGTAGTCGTGTGTTTTTCAAGCCCAACTCTGATTGATACTACTTGTTGCTGCCATCATCCTGTAGAAGCAGTTCAACAACCAATCTGCTAGATTGGAAGAATCAATCTGGTGTTGTTGCAATCCTTCATCTCTCTGGCTAAGAGCTCGTTAATACCCTTGTGTTTATCCAACACATCGTCTTCATTCATCACAGACTCATAGAATGGCTTGGCTTGGAAGGTTGTGCAAGATCATCTCATTTCAACCCCTCTGCCATGTGCAGGGACACATTCCTCTAGACCAGGTTGCTCAGAGCCCCATCCAACCTGGCTTTGAACACTTCAGGGATGGGGCATCCACAGCTTCTCTGGGCAACCTGTTCCAGTGGCCCACCACCCTCACAGTAAAGAATTTCTTCCTATGGGATATGTAATTTTAACCTACTCTCAGTTTGAAGCCATTCCCCCTTGTCCTGTTACTACATGCTCTTGTAACGTTCCTTTTTTAAATGCTTACATTACAATTTCTACTCTTTAGTTTGAACCTTTTACTTCCCTCTATACATATATTTTATACTGACTATTATGTACTGACTGGCATTTGAATTTGCCTTGGTAGGCTGCTCTTTAATCTAGTTCAAAAACAGTGTGTATGGAAACTGCTGTGAGTACAGAAATTAAGACTTTGTGAAGCTGAACATACAAAATTGTATCATCATGTGCTACTTAAACTAGTTCTTTCCTAATGTTTTCCTAAACAGGACATTGAAGTTTTTGAAGAACCAAGCCTTATTCAGTGGACAGTAAATTGTTAGTTCCAAGCAAAATCAGATATTTCTTTGTCCTGATTGCTTCAAACTCTATTTTGCTATGAAGTGAATTCTGCCTTCTCCTTCATTTTGGGCTAATCATGTGCTGGCCGCAGAATCAAATCCTTTAGATTGCTTGGAGGATTTAGCACTTAATGAGGGCTGTAGGGTGTTTATGCTGAGCCAAATTGTGTAGGTTTGATGTTGTTTTTTAAAGGCTCAGGTTTTGATTAGGGAGTGTGGTGCAAAAAAACTTTGCAAAACTTCTTACGTTGAGAATTTAGTTTTGACCAGGTAATCAAAGTATCCACATAACCGAGTGTAGTGGTTTCAGTTCGCCTATTCAGGTTTGTGGCTAAATGCTAGCACACTTACTTATATTTACTTGATTGCTTGTTGTGAGATGAGGATTAGGAGTAGGCAAAGCAGGCTCAAACTTTATAAAGTACAAAGAAGTTTTATTAATATATCTAAGACAAAGGGAAAAGAAAAGAAAAAAAAAACCTCAAGA
>JAVTVJ010003274.1:0-14718 GCA_034509425.1 Eopsaltria australis
CGAACCCGAATTTCCCCCCAAAAAAAAAACCCTAAAAACCGCTTAAAAAAACCCCCAAAAATTCAATATACGGGGGGATTTTTCCCCCAAACATGGCGACAGACGAGCGTTTGCACTCGTCACAAAAAAATGCAACGCATTCCTGGGTTGTTTGCGGGAAAATTTACAGCTGAGCAATAAAAGTTTACGACTGGATCCCAAGTTGGATTGGCCACAGGAAGTCATGTGGACTCCATCCATGAACGTGAACTTTTTATTGTGGTTTCTCTTATGACTCTTTCGCAGTTGTCTTGCCTCGAAGAGCCCAAGCGGTGCCAGGGGTAGGATTTTTATTATTGTTATTTTTTTTTTTTTAATATATAGATATTGAATTTTTAAATTTTTTTTTTAAATCGATTTTTTGGGTTTTTTTTCCGATTTTTTTCAAGCTTTTTACGGCGATTTTTTAATTAATTTATTCCGATTTTTTTTTGGTTTTTTCCTCTTAAAAATCTCTTTTTTTTTCCCCTTAAAAATCTCTTTTTCCCCCTATTTTTTTCCCTGATCTTCCCCCTTTTCCCCCCATTTTTCCCTTTGATTTTCCCTTTTTTCCCCCCTTTTCCTCATCCCACCCCCCTCCTTTTCCCCCCCTCTTTCCCTCCCCTCCCTCCCGCGATTCTCGCCGCTTTTTTTGGGGTAATTTTGGGGCATTCATGGCTTTACTGCCGCTCGCCGCGGTCGCCGCCCTCCTCCTCCCCCCTCCCCTCCCCTCCCATCCCAAAACCCGCGCAGCTCCCGCCGCTCTCCCAAAATCCCCTTTTTTCCCCATCCTTTCCACCCCAAAAAACCCCATTTTTCTTAAAAAAACCCCCACCCCTCAACTCCCCGCGAGGATCCCCCCTCGCCATCCCAAAAATCCCAGTTTTCCTCCATGGTTTCCACCCCAAAAAAATCCCATTTTTAAGAAAAAAAATCCTATTTTTGTTTTAAAATCCGAGCCCTCCGCTCTCAGCGGGGAGAATTCGCCGCGTAATTTGAATTTTAGCGGATTTTTTGCGCCGTTTTTTGGAGGTTTTTTGGGGTTGGTTTTTTTTTTCCCCCGGCGGAGAAGCAGCGGAAAAAAAGGAAGAGGAGGAGGAAGAAAAAAGGGAGAGGAGGAGGAGGAGGAGGAATAAAAAAAGGAAGGAAAAAAATAAAAGGAGCGAGAAGGGGGAGCCGGGAGAGCGGTGAGTGTTCGCTTATTGGTTCAGATCCCGGGATTAATGATCCAGAACCGCGAGGAAGATGATGATGAGGATGATGATGGTGATGATGCGGGCGGGGGGGATGGGAGAGAGGCGGGGAGAGAGGGGAAAAATAAGAAAAAAAATGATTTTGAAGTGTTTTTAAAGGTGAAAAAATGGTGGTTTTTTTGCTGGAAAATGAAAAAAAAATAGGATTTTAAAGTGGTTTTTTTAAATTGAAAATGGGGGTTTTCTGCTGGGAAAAATATGATTTAAAAGTATTTTTTTAAATTAAAAAATGGGTGTTTTCTGCTGGGAAAAATATGATTTAAAAGTATTTTTTTTTAATTAAAAAATGGGTGATTTCTGCTGGGGAAAATATGATTTAAAAGTATTTTTTAAAATTAAAAAATGGGTGTTTTCTGCTGGGGAAAATATGATTTAAAAGTATTTTTTAAAATTAAAAAATGGGTGTTTTCTGCTGGGGAAAATATGATTTAAAAGTATTTTTTTCTAAATTAAAAAAGGGGTGTTTTCTGCTGGGAAAAAAATTAAAAATAAATGATTTGAAAGTGTTTTTAAAGGTTGAAAAATTGGGTGTTTTCTGCTGGAAAAAAAAAGAAGAAGAAAAAAATTTAAAATGTTTTTAAAGGTTAAAAATTGGGTGTTTTCTGCTGGAAAAAAAATTAAAAAAAATTATTTTAAGGTGTTTTTAAAGGTTGAAAAATTGGGTGTTTTCTACTGGAAAAAAAAAGATTTTAAAGTGTTTTAAAAGGTTAAAAATTGGGTGTTTTCTGCTGGAAAAAAAATAAAAGGAAAATGGGATTATTTGGATTATTTGTGTTGTTGGGTTGGTGGTGGGAGTGGGAGTGAGGGGAAAATCGGGATTGGGTTAAAAATGGGATTTAAGGGGTGGGAAATGGGGAAAAAAATTGGATTAAATTGGAAAATGGGATTTAAGGGGTGGGAAATGAGGGGGAAAAATTGGGATTGAGTTAAAAAATGGGATTTTAAGGTGGGAATTGGGGAGAAAAGGAGGAAAAATGAGAATAAAAGGAGGAAAAATGAGAATAAAAAGAGGAAAACGCGGCTGGAGTTTGGGTGGGGGGGAATAAATAAATAAAAGCGCAGCGCATGCGCGGAGCGGCGGCGCAGACAGGGCCGTAATTAATGAGCTGCTGTTAATTGGGGAGCGCCAGACGCGGCCCCGGGGCCGTTCCCACCCCTCCCCCTCTCCTTTTTTTCCCTGGATTTTCCAGGATTTTTCCCAGGTTTTTCCCCCTCCAAAGCGCGATCCCATCCCCGAAACCGCGTGGGGTTCGTTAATTAATGAATGAATTAATTAAAACCCAGCGGCAGCTCATTAGTAATTAACCCTTGCAGCCCCAAAGCTCCTCGTGCTTTTCGCGGTTTTGTTTGGATTTTTAAGGGGATTTTTTTGGGCGGAATTGTCCCCAAAAAAGGGAATTCTCCTGGATTTGATCCCGCGGGGTTTTTGGGGGAAATTCGGGGGATTTTGGGGATTGAATCCAGCCCGGGAATTCCTGGGAAGGGATTGGGGGTTTATTTGCATGTGGGGCCCTCCCCTTCCCCTCAGATTAATTTTAATAAATTAAATTATTTTAATTTATTTCTATTTTTTAATTACTCTATTTTATTTCTATTTTATTTCTATTTTATTTCTATTTTATTTCTATTTTATTTCTATTTTATTTCTATTTATTTCGATTTTAAAATCTTTTTTTAATCCTAATTTGATTATTTCTATTTCTACTCCCACATTTAATTTCCATTCTTTTAAAGTCTCATTTTATTTCTCTTTTTATTCCGATTTCATTCCTATCTTTATACCTATTATTTATTTCTAGATTTATTTCCACACTTGACTTATATTTTTATTTCTCCTTTTATTCCTATTGTTTTCTAGATTGAATTTCTATTTTTATTCCTGTATTGAATCTCTCATTTTTATTTCTATTTTTATTTCTATTTTTATTTCTATTCTTATTTCTATTCTTATTTCAATTTTTATTTCAATTTTTTATATTTTTATTCCTATTTTTTATTCCTACATTTAATTTCTATCCTTTATATCCATTTACTACTTCCTATAATTTATTATCTATATTTTATTATCTATATTTTATTGTCTATATTTTATTATCCGTATTTTATTCCCTTTTTTATTCTCTTTTCATTCTCTGATTTTCTTTTTATTTTCTTTTAAAATTCTTTTATTTCCTTTTATAATTTTCTTCGTTTATTTTCTTTTATTTTCTTTTATTTTCTTGTATTTCCTTTTTTATTTCCTTTTTTATTTCCTTTTTATTTCCTTTTTAAATTCTTTTTAAATTCTTTTTTATTTCCTTTTTTATTTTCCTTTTTAATTATTTTGGAATTATTTTTTATTTCCTTTTTTATTTCCTTTTTTATTTCCTTTTTTATATTTTCTTTTTTATATTTTCTTTTTTATATTTTCTTTTTTATATTTTCTTTAGCTTAATTTCATATTTAATTTTATTTTTAATTGTATTTTTTAATTTCATTTTTAATTTCATTTTTAATTTCACATTTTAATTTCTATCTTGTAATTTCTATTTTTTAATTTCTATTTTTTTAATTTCTATTTTTTAATTTCTATCTTTTAATTTCTATTTATTTTAACGTTTCTTCTCCCTCCCCCTTTCCTCCCCGCCGCCTTCAAGCCGGGTTTAACAAGGACGGGAATTTAAACCCTGACCCTTTTAAACCCGGTCCTACCTTGGCCGCACCTTCCCCATCCATCACCTGATCCCTCCCCTTTCCCTGGAAAAGCCATCAAAATCCCTCAAAATCCCTCAAAATCCATCAAAATCCATCAAAATCCATCAAAATCCATCAAAATCCATCAAAATCCATCAAAATCCCTCAAAATCCATCCAAATCCATCAAAATCCCTCAAAATCCCTCAAAATCCCTCAAAATCCATCAAAATCCCTCAAAATCCATCAAAATCCATCAAAATCCCTCAAAATCCCTCAAAATCCATCAAAATCCATCAAAATCCATCAAAATCCATCAAAATCCCTCAAAATCCCTCAAAATCCCTCAAAATCCATCAAAATCCCTCAAAATCCCTCAAAATCCCTCAAAATCCATCAAAATCCATCCAAATCCCATCCAAATCCATCAAAATCCCTCAAAATCCATCAAAATCCATCAAAATCCATCAAAATCCCCAAAATCCATAAAACCACAAAAAAAAAATCCAAGCCGGAATTATTGGAATTATTCCCAATTTTTGGGACGAATCCGCCCAGTTTTAACCAAAATAATCCGAATTTTCAGCCGGGATTTGGAAATAAAAAATGGACCCGGTGGGGGAGGGGAGGCCCGGAGGGGATTTTGGGGGAGAATTCCCGAATTTTGGGGGTGTTGTGGGGGCAGGGTTGGGGTGGGAAAAGGGAATTTTGGCGTGGAAATGGAATTTTGGGTGGAAAACGTGGAATTTTGGGGGGTGAAAATGGAATTTTGGAGTGGAAAAAGTGGAACTTGAGGGTGGAAATGGAATTTTGGGGTGGGGAATGGAATTTTGGGGTCGAAAAAGTGGATTTTGGGGTGGAAAAAGTGGATTTTGGGGTGGAAAAAATGGAATTTTGAGCGGGAAAAGTGGAATTTTGGGGTGGGAAATGGAATTTTGGGGTGGGAAAAATGGAATTTGGAGTGGAAAATGGAATTTGGGGTGGGAAAACGTGGAATTCGGGGTTTTTGTCTCGCCGTTTTTTGGGATGATGTCGTTTTGTTGTTGTTGTTGTTGTTTTTTGGGTGATTTTCCATAAAAAAAAAAAAAAAAAGCTCTGGAAAATATTCCTGGAATTCTTGAATGGGAGGGGGAGGGGAAATTCCGCCGGCGCCGCTTTTGGGGTGAAATCCTGAATAAAAATGGAATTTAAAAAAAAAAAAATAAAGAGGGAAAAGAGAGGGGGGAGGGGGAGGAAAAAATGAAAATAAAAGGTCAAAATTCCCAAAAAAATCGGGTTTTTGGGAAATCTGGGAGAGCCTTTGCAGGCCCAGCGCAACCCAGACCCCCCCGGCCTTTTTCCCTTTTTTCCCCCCTTTTTTTCCCTTTTTTTCCCCTTTTTCCCCCCCCTTTTTTTCCCTTTTTTCCCCTCCTTTTCCCCCCTTTTTTTCCCTTTTCCCCCCTTTTTCCCCCCTTTTCCCCCCCCCTTTTCCCCCCCCTTTTTCCTCCCTTTTTCCCCCTTTTCCAAGGGAATTTTGGGATCCTCGGAGGCGCCGCTCGGGATTTTATTTCTATTTTTAATTTTCTTCCGGAACAGAATAAATTAAAGATTTTGAGGTGGGGAATGAGGGAGGAAAAAGGGGGGAAAAAAGAGGTGGGAAAGGGGAAAAAAGAGGGGAAAAAGAAAGAAAGGAGGGGGTAAAAAGAGGGGGAAAAGGGGAAAAAAGAGGGGAAAAAAGGAAGAAAGGAGGGGAAAAGAGGGAAAAAATAAAGGGAAAAAGAGGCCAAAAAATACGGAATAAAAGGAGCGAAAAAGAGGGAAAAATGAGGCGAAAAAAGAGAAAAGAGAGGGAGGAAAAGAGGGAAAAAAGAGAATGGAAAAGAGGCCAAAATTAGGGGGAAAAATAGGTTAGAAATGAGGTAAAAATGTGGGAAAAAGTGGATAAAAAAGAGGGGAAAAAAGGGGGAAAAATGAGGGAAAAAAGAGGGGGAAAATAGGCCAAAAAAAGAGGAAAAAAGGAAAAAAAGAGGGGAAAAAATGGGAAAAAAAAGAGGCAAAAAGGAGGCGAGAAAAGAGAAAAAAGAGAGGGGGGGAAAGAGGGGAAAAAGAGAATAAAAAAGAGGGGAAAGAGGGGAAAAAAAGACGCCAAAATGAGGAAAAAAAGAGGGAAAAATAGGCCAAAAAAAATTTAAAAAGAGGGGAAAAAGTGGCAAAAAAAAAGAGAAAAAAGAGGGGAAAAAGTGGAAAAAAGGAGGAAAAACCAGAGGCAAAAAAAAGAGGGAAAAAAATCGCGATTTCCCGGGGTTTTGTTGCCGCCGGCGCGGGGTCGTAAAGAGAATTTTATGAGCAAACAATGAGCGTTTATTGGAACCACATGATTACAGAAATGGGAGCTTTTTAGGGTTTTTTATGGGGTTTTTTTGCCACTTTCCGCCCCAAAATCCGCCCGCTCCAGCTCCTCTCCCTCCCCCTCTTCACTCCAGGCCTGAAACCCCCCCAAAAAAACCCCAAATCCCCCCAAAAAACCCCAAATAAATCGATTTTTTCGCTGTTTTTTGGCGGCTGGAGCGGGCGGGGAACATTTTTAGGATGATTTATGCCCTTGGAAATTGGGTTTTTCCTGCCTTTTTCTCCTGGTTTTTGGTTTTTGGGGGTTTTTTTTGGTGTTGTTTAATCCCGCCCGAGAGCAGAGGGAATTAATTTGCAGTAATTTGGATTTATTGGGGTTCGGGAGTTTATTGACAGAAGCGCCGGAAATCGCGGGTTTTGCTCCCATTAATCGGGGGGGAAAAACGGAATTAAATTAAATTAAAATAAATTAAATTAAGTTAAATGAAATTAAAACCGGCACCCGCTTTAAAAATGAAACGGTGAACTCGGAAAAATCGAGGCAGGCGCCTTTGAAATGGAAATAAAAGGGAAAATGGGATTTGGATGGGGAGATTAAATGGGGGAAAATAAAGGTTAAATGGGAAAATTAAATAGGGAAAAGGTAAGAATTAAATAGGGGAAAATAGGGGTTAAATGGGAAAATTGAATAGGGAAAAAATAGGAATTAAATTGGAAAATTAATCAGGGAAAAATAGGAATTAAATGGGAAAATTAAATAGGGAAAAATAGGAATTAAATGGGAAAATTAAATAGGGAAAAATAGGAATTAAATTGGAAAATTAAATAGGTAAAAATAGGAATTAAATGGGAAAATTAAATAGGGAAAAATAGGAATTAATTGGGAAAATTAAATAGGGAAAAATAGGAATTAAATGGGAAAATTAAATAGGGAAAAATAGGAATTAAATGGGAAAATTAAATAGGGAAAAATAGGAATTAATTGGGAAAATTAAATACAGAAAAAAAAAAAATTAAATGGGGAAAATAGGAATTAAATGGGAAAATTAAATAAAGAAAAAATAAGAATTAAATAGGAGAAAATAGGAATTAAATGGGAAAATTAAATAGGGAAAGTAGGAATTAAATGGGAGAATTAATTAGGGAAAAATAGGAATTAAATGGGAGAATTAATTAGGGAAAAATAAGGGTTAAATGGGAAAATTAATTAGAGAAAAATAGGAATTAAATTGGAAAATTAATCAGGGAAAAATAAGAATTGAATGAGGAAAATTAAATAAGGGGGGAAATTAAATGAAGAAATTAATTGGGAAATTAAGATTTAAATGAGAAAAGTGAATAGGAAAGAAAATTAAATTAGGAAGATAGATTGGAAAACGAGATTTGAGTAAGAAACCAAATAGAAAAATGATTTAAGAAGCAAATTAAGTGGGAAATAAAGATTTGAATAAAATAATTAAGCGGAAATGGGGATTAAAAGGCGAGAATTCAATGGAAAAATGGAGATTTAGGCGAGAAAATTCAATCAGAAATTCAGATTTAATTAAGAAAATGGAATGGAAAACAAAGATTTGAATGAGAAAATTGAATGGAAAATTCAGATTTAAACGAGAAAATTGGATTTTAAAAAATTCAGATTTAATTTTTAAAAAATTTAATAGAAAATAAAGATTTTAATTAAGAAAATTGAATAGAAAATAAAGATTTAAATAAGAAAATTGTATAGAAAATAAAGATTTAATTAAGAAAATTGAATAGAAAATGAAGATTTAATTTAAAAAATTGAATAGAAAATAAAGATTTAATAAGGAAAATTGAATAGAAAAATTCAGATTTAATTTAAAAAAATTAATAGAAAATAAAGATTTAATTAAGAAAATGGAATAGAAAATGAAGCTTCCCACCCCGAGCCGATTTCGAGGAATAATTTGCATTTCCCGCGGGGTGAGGAGTTCGCAGGGAATTAAAAATTGCGCAACCACGGCGGGAAAATTTGCATTTTTATTGGGGTTTGGACACGGGGTAAGCGCGATAAAATCTCCCTGCGCGGGGGCGGAATTCCCGCGGCTTTTCCCGGATTATCCCAAATCCCGAGGCGTTTCAGGATCCCGAGGGAATCCGCTGCAAAAACAGGGAAAAAACCCAAATAAAACCCCAAAAAAACCCCTCAAAAAACCCAAAAAAATTCCCAAAACCACAAAAAAAAACCCCAAAAATGAGATTTCCCAATTTCCCGATATTTTGGGGGAGGAATTGCCCAAAAATCGCGGATTTAAGAGGAAATATTTTGATTTTTCAGCGCGGTTTCCATCAAAAATGGGATTTTTTTGGGGGGGAGTTGTGGTTTTAGGGTGAAAAATGGAATTTTTGGGGGTTTTTTGGTCCCTTCCAGGTGTGAATTTGGGGAGATAAAGGGGAAAAGAGCACAAAAAATCGGTCAAATTTGGGAAAATGGAGTTAAAAATCGGTCAGAGAGGAGGAAATTTGAGTTGGGGAAGGATTGTTTTGAATGTTTTGGATTTTTGGGGTGATTTTGGGGGATTTTGGTGCTGCTGCTGGTGGGGGGGATTCATTTCCAGCTGGGTTTTTGAGGGAAAAATGAGAAAAGGGGAAAATGTGGAAAATGGAATTTTTCAATGGTGGGGCGAAAAATGGGGGTTAAATTCCAAATATTGAGGGTGGAAAGGGAGATTTGGGGTTAAAAAGGGGGAAATCGGGGTAAAAAATGGGGGGGAAGGGGGAAAAATAGAGAAAAAAGGGTGGAAATTCAGAAAAAAAGGGGGAAAACAGAGAAAAAAGGATTTCAAAAAGGAAAATAAAAGAGAAAAAAGGGGGGGAAAGGGATAAAATAAGGGGGGAAAGGGGAAAGAAGAGAAAAAATGCAGGAAAAAGGAAAAAAAATGGAAAAAAACCGGGAGGAAAAGGGAAAAAAGGGAATAAAAAAAGGGGAAAAAGGGAATAAAAAAGGGAATAAAAGGGAATAAAAAAAGGGGGGAAAAGGGAATAAAAAAGGGAATAAAAAGGGGGGAAATGGGGGGAAGAAAATAAAATTAGGAGGAAAAAATAGGGAAAAATACAGAAAAAAAGGGGATAAAAAGGAGGAAAAAGGAATAAAAAAGGGAATTCAAGGGGGGGTAAAAAGAGAATAAAATTAGGGGGAAAAAGAAGGAAAAATACAGGAAAAAGGGGATTAAAAAGGGGGGAAAAGGAATAAAAAAGGAAAATAAACGGGAGAAAAAGGGAGGAAAGGGGGGGAGAAAAGAGAATAAAATCAGGGAAAAAAAATGGGGATAAAAAAGGGGGGAAAAGGGAATAAAGAAGGAAATAAAGGGGGAAAAAGGGGTAAAAGGAGTGGGGAAAAAGAGAATAAAATTAGGGGGGAAAAGAGGAAAAAATACAGAAAAATGGGGATAAAAAGGGGGGAAAAGGAATAAGAAAGGAAAATAAAGGGGGGGGAAAGGGTTAAAAAGAGTGGAAAAAAAACGAGAATAAAATTAGGGGAAAAATAGGGGAAAATACAGAAAAAAGGGGATAAAAAGGGGGGAAAAGGGAATAAAAAAGGGAGTAAAAAGGGGAAATAAATGGGGGCAAAAAGGGGTTAAAAAGAGTGGAAAAAAGAATAAAAATAGGGGGAAAAAAGAGGGAAAAAACAGGAAAATGGGGACAAAAAAATGGCAAAAAAAAGGGGAAATCAGGGAAATAAAGGAGGAGGAGGAGGAGGAGCGGCCGCGTCTCCCCCCCCGCGGCCTCGCCAGACACAAACACCATAAAAAGGGCGAATTTGGCCCAAATTGCGGTGTCTGGCCGCAGTCTCGAGGGGCCGCGGGACGCACCTGGCTGTAAAATCCCCTTTGTCCCCAAAGCCTCAAAGCCCCGCGGGAGTTTGGGGGCGGGGAAGGGCGAAAATCCCAAAAACAACCCCCAAAAAATGGGATGGGAGAGGCAGGAAAATGAAAAACCCGAAAAAAAATCCCTAAAAAAATGGGATGGGAGAGGAGGAGAGGGACAAAAAAACGGAAAAAAATCTTTAAAAAACCCTAAAAAACTCAAAAAAATCTTTAAAACCCCAAAAAACCAAAAAAAAAAAGGGATGGGAGAGGCAGAAAAATGAAAAACCCTAAAAAAAAAATCCCTAAAAAATGGGATGGGAGTGGAGGAGAGAGGCAAAAAAATGAAAAAATCTTTAAAAACCCCTAAAAACGCTAAAAAAACCCTAAAAATTAATTCAAAACCCTAAGAAAACAAAAAAATTATGGGATGGGAGAGGCGGAAAGAGGAAAAGAAATGAAAAAACCTAAAAAACCCCCCCAAAAAACCCCCAAAAAACCCTAAAAATGGGATGGGAGAGGCGGAGAGAGGCAAAAACCCGAAAAAACCCTAAAAAAATCCCAAAAAATTTTAAAATCCAAAATAAAACCCAAAAAATGGGATGGGAGAGGCGGAGAAAGGCGAAAAAATGGAAAACCCTAAAAAAAAACCCCAAAACCCCTCAAAAAACCTTCAAAAAACCCTAAAAAATTGGGAGAGGCGGAG
Organism: Eopsaltria australis; assembly: GCA_034509425.1. Classification (NCBI taxonomy): domain Eukaryota; kingdom Metazoa; phylum Chordata; class Aves; order Passeriformes; family Petroicidae; genus Eopsaltria; species Eopsaltria australis. The sequence goes on from JAVTVJ010003274.1 coordinate 10,805, forward strand.
AGAGACAAAAATTGGGAAAAAACCTTTAAAAAAACCCCAAAATCCTAAAAAAAACCCCAAAAATGGGATGGGAGAGGCGAAGAGAGGCAAAAAAATCTAAAAAACCCTAAAAAACTTTTAAAAAAACCCTAAAAAACGCTTTAAAACCCCTAAAAAACGCTTTAAAACCCCCCAAAAAAAACCAGCAATAAATTGAATTATTTCCGTTTTTCCTCGTCCCGGGCTTGTCCCAAATTTTGGGGTTTTCCCCCCAGAAACTCCGGGAGGGGAAATTTGGGATTTTTTTGGGTGCTGGGGTTTGAACAGTGCCACCAAGTGACCGAAACTCGCCAGCCTGGGGCCTTTATTTTGATTTTTTTCCGCCTTTTTTAAAATCCCTGCACGGCCGGAAAATGGGGAGAATTTGGGGGATTTTGGGGGTGAAGCCACAAAACCCCCGCAGCGCTTGGGAAAACCCCAAAACCTCCTTTTTCCACCCCAAAAATCTCTTTTTTCCACTCCAAAAATTCACTTCACAACCAATTTTCCCTTTCATTTCCCCACCCCGAAATTCTCAAATCCATTAAAAACTCCTGGATTTCGCTTCCCCCTCGTTCCGGGCGGGTTTTTGGGATGGAATTCGCATTTTTTGGGATTTTTTTTACGACCTTTTCGTTCCGTCCCCGCGGTTTTAAATCCCCCCCGAGCCATAAAAAGCGATAAGGAAGAGAAATTGATAAGGAAAAAGCGCGGAAAATTCGCTTTTTTTCCTTCAAAAAATGAAATTATTTCAGCAAATCTTAAATTGTTGGGAATTCCCGCTCCATTTAAAAGGAGAAATCCACCCCAAAACCAGCCCGGCTTTTGAAAAGAATTAATAATTATTATCATTAAAGCCATTTTTATGATTATTTTTATTATTTCCTCGGTTATTATTTTTATTATTATTTAATCCCGCCTCGCTGGGATTTAATCCCGGCCTGGTTTTGGGGTGAAATCATGAAAAATAAAGTTAAAAATCGCTTTTAAAAAAATAATGGCGATTTTTCACCTCGGAATTCACCCCAAAAACCCCAAATTTTAGGGGGGTTTTAGAGCCCAACCCCCACCCATGGATTCGCCTATGGAAAAGCTGGAAAAAAAATCCCATTTTTGCCTTTTTTCACCCCAAAATCTCCCCCGCCGCCTCCGTGACGTCACGGCCGCCCCTCTCCCCTTTCCCCCTCTTGGAATTTTTTGGGATTTTCGGGAATTTTTTCCCCCCAAATCCCCAAATTTTCTTAATAATGAAATTCTTTAAAAGCATCAAACGCGGCTTTAATTCCATTGATTCCTCCTAAAAATCCTCCCTGAAACCCGAGCGCCTCCGAGACCCCAAAAATCGGGATTTTCCCGGCGCAAAATCAACCAAAAAACCCCAAATTCACCCCAAATTCTCCCCTTCAGGAACATCCCCAACCCCTACGGACAAACCCAAACTCGGCGCTTTTTTTGCCCCTCAAAATCCGAATTATTTGCATTTTTTTCCTCGCTTTTTCGGAGAATTTAATCAACAATTGAATTAATTAATTAATTAACTCAAACCCCGGCGCAATTTTGGGGGGATCCCCTCGGTTTTCGCCGCGCTTTTTTTTTGCTGTTAAAATTTGATTTTTTGGGCTCAAATTCGGGGTTTTTTTTCCCTCCCTCTCCGCCTCTCTTTTGTTGGGATTTTCTCCAATAAACAGCAAAAAAAATCCCCAAATAAATCAATTCCCCACCCCCTTTTAAAATCCTTTTTTCCCCGAATTTTAACCTAAAAATTCACCGATTAAAACCCTTTAAAATTAGGGAAAAAAACCCCAAAAAAATCCCTTAAAATCGCCCCAAAATCGCCCCAAAATCGCCCCAAAATCGCCCCAAAATCGCTTTGGAGCCTGGGGATAAATTGAGAATATTCCGGATTCTTTTCCCTCCTCCCTCCCTTCTCTCCCTCCCGGACGTGTTTTGACAATTGCCAGAATTCCTCTTTTTTTCCCTCTTTTTTTCCGACCTCTGGAATTTTTTTTTTTGCGGCCGCTCAGGGATTTTGGAACAGCGAAAAAAAGCGAATTTTCCCCCTTTTTTTCCTCCCAATAATTGGATTTTTTCTCGGTTTTTTTTGCTCCAAAATCCAAAGTTTTGCTGCTCTGCCCCAAAACTCACCCAGGAAAGGAAATAAAATCAATTTTTTCCTCCAGATTGCGGGAAAAAACCCCCAAAATCAATTTTAAAAGGCCCAAAAAAGCCTCGTCCGGGAGCTAAAATCTCATTTTTATCCATTTAGAGCCAAACCCGAGTGGGGTGAAGGGATTTAAAATCAAAATAAATTCAATTAAAGCATCAAGAAGAGCTTTAATTGCCATTTTTGATTGGGGAAATGAGGGGGAATTGGGGTTTTTTAATTAATTTCTATTTCGGAGCGGGATTTTTGGGGTAAAAATCGCTTTTTTCAACGCTCAAACCCAGGCCGCCCCCTCCCCGCGCGGCGCCGAAATCCGAATTAAAAACCTCCCCAAATCACCCCAAAATTCGGGGGGAAAAGGTGAAATCCCGCCCATTTATTAATTTTAATCATTCATTAATTAAGAGCCGCTCAAACCGCGAGGTTTTCACCCCAAAAATTGAAAATAAACCGAATTTTCCTGCTGGATTTTGGCGCTTTTTTCCCGTTTTCCCCCCTTTTTTTAGGGGATAAAATCCCCCAAATGATTGGATTTTCTTTCTGAGAGAGAGGAAAAATGCAACAAAACGAGATTTTCGCCTCAAAAAAAAAAAAAAAAAGTGGGTTTTAAAAGAAAGGGGGGGGAGAAAAAGGAGAAAATAAATAAATAATTAATTTAATTAATTAATTAAAAGCTCACGTGCGCCAGAAACGTCAAAATAAAAAGCGAGGAAAATTGAAATAAATTTAAAAGAGGAGGGGGGAAAAAAGGGAAAAAATGGAGGGGAAAGGGAAGAAAATGAGGAAAAAGAGGGAAAAAATGGGGAAAAAAATCCAATTAAAGCGAGGTTTGAAGGGCCCGCGGAGGCTCCGCTCGGCGCAGCCGCAGCGCGGCCGCGGGGGGGGCGCGCAGGGGCCGCGCTTCCCTTCCCCCAACCCCCCAAAAAAAAACCCCCAAAATTCACTTTTTCCCAGCTTTTTCACCCCAAAAATCCCCTCCGGGAATAATCGGGATTTTGAACCCCGGGGGGGTTTCTTTTGGGGGGGGGTGGGGGGGGGCGGATTTGGGGTGGGGAAATCCCAGAATTGACCCCAAAATGTGATGAAAACCCCCCCCAAAAAATGGGGATTTTGATGATTTTGGGGCCGTTCCCGGCGGTGCCGGGGAGGGAGGGGGGGAAGGGCCGGGGTTTGGGAGCGCGCGTGCCGCGACCCCAAAGATTTGGGATTTTTAAATCCCTTTTTCCCCCCCCGCCCCCCAACCTCTTAAATCAACTCATCAACCCTTAATTAACACCGCGTGAAGGAGGTGGGGGGGAGGAAAAAAACCCAAAATCTGAATTTTTAAGGATTTTTTCCCCCCTTTTTATCTTTATTTTCCCCCATTTTTTCACCGCTGGGGAAGGTAAAAAAAACCCCAAAAAATTAATTAAAAAAAAATAGGGATATAAGGACGGGAATTAGGGAATTATTTGGGATTTTTCCATGTTTTTCTTTGGAACAAAGGGAAAAAAAAAGGGACTTGTCCATAATTTCCAGCGCTTGTGTCGCACTTTTAATAAAACATCTGTTCTTGCTTCTGCTGATGAGTCGCCCCTTAATTGTTTGCAGACCCAAATCCGCCTGAATTCTCCCCGAAAATCCCCTCCCCTCCAGCGTCAGAGAGGGAAAAAAATCCAAATATCTTTTTGGAATGATGTAAAAACCCCCAAAATCGGCGAAAAACCAGCAAAAATCCCGTTAAAAATCAGAT
>JAVTVJ010003276.1:0-12286 GCA_034509425.1 Eopsaltria australis
AAGAGAGAAACAATGCTGTCACAATAGAGCCACTATTGTGTCACAATACAGGCAAAATCATGTCCAACAAAAGCTACTGTGATGTCACAATAGAGACAATATTGTGTCACAATGCAGCCACTATTGTGTCACAATAAAGCAACTCTTGTGCCACAATAGAGCCACCAGTGTAACAATTAGACTGCCATTAGACTGCCACAATACAGCCACTATTGTGTCACAATAGTGCCGCCACTGAAACAATAGAGCCACTAGACTCTCAAAAGAGAAACACTGTTGTGTCACAACAGAGTCGCTAGTGTCATAATAGGGCATCAAGGGTGTCACAATAGAGCACCTTTATGTCACAATAGAGCCACCATGGTGACACAAAAGAGCCACTCTAAGGTAACAATAGAGCGACTGGTGTAACTATTGAGCCACTCTACTGTCATAATAGAAACACCATTGTGTCACAATTGAGGCGCTAGTGTTACAACAGAGCCCAGAGAGGGTCGCAATAGAGCCACTTTAATATCACTCTCGAACTACTATAGTATCACAATAGAGTCACTAGTGTCACAGCAGTTCCACTAGAGTGTCCCAGCAGAGCCATTATTGTGTCACAATAGAGCCACTCTAGGCTCACAATAGAGCCACGTTACTGTCACAATAGCACCACTAGAGTGTCACAATACTGCCACTGAAGTGTCACAGTACAACCACTCTAGCCTCACAATAAAGCCATTATTGTGTCACAATGAAACAACTAAAGTTCCACAGTAGAGCCGCTATTGTGTCGTAATAGATCCGCGATTGTGTCACAATAGAGCCACTAGAGGGTTACAATGGAGTCACTCTATTGTCAAAAGAGAGAAACTGGACTGTCACAATACAGCAGCTATAGTGTCACAATAGAGACTCTGTAGTGCCACAAGTGAGGCACTGTAATGTCACAAGAGAGCCACTGTAATGTCACCATAGAGCTACTGCAGCTGCACAATGTAGCCACCATTGTGTCACAATAGAGCTGCTAGTGTCACAATCGAGCCACTAGTGTAACAATTAGACTGCCATTAGACTGCCACAATACAGCCACTATTGTGTCACAATAGTGCCGCCACTGAAACAATAGAGCCACTAGACTCTCAAAAGAGAAACACTGTTGTGTCACCACAGAGCCGCTAGTGTCATAATAGGGCATCAAGGGTGTCACAATAGAGCACCTTTATGTCACAATAGAGCCACCATGGTGTCGCAATAGAGCGACTAGTGTCACAATAGAGCAACTCAACTGTCATAATAGAAACACCATTGTGTCACAATTGAGCCGCTAGTGTTACAATAGAGCCCAGAGAGTGTCATAATGGAGCCCAGAGAGGGTCGCAATAGAGCCACTTTAATATCACTCTCGAACCCCTAGAGTATCACAACAGAGTCACTAGTGTCACAGCAGTTCCACTTGAGTGTCCCAGCAGAGCCATTATTGTGTCACAATAGAGCCACTATTGTGTCACAATACAGCAGCTATAGTGTCACAATAGACACTGTAATGTCACAAGTGAGCCTCTATAATGTCACAATACAGGCACCGTGGTCTCACAATAGAGCCACTATTGTGTCACAATACAGGCAAAATCATGTCTACATACAGCCCCTAGGATCTCATAATAGAGCCACTCTACTGTAACAGTACACCCACTATTGTGTCACAATACACCCACTATTGTGTCGCAACAGATAATGAAATGTCACAAGTGAGCCACTGTAATGTCACAATAGAGCCGCTATTGTGTCACAATAGAGCCACTAGAGGGTCACAATGGAGTCACTCTATTGTCTCAATACAGCCACTATTGTGTCACAATACAGCAGCTATAGTGTCACAACTGAGCCACTGTAATCTCACAAGTGAGCCACTGTTATCTCACAAGAGAGCCACTAGTGTCACAATCGAGCTACTGCAGCTCCACAATACAGCCACCATTGTGTCACAATAGAGCCACTATAATGTCACAATAGAGCCACAATGCTGTCACAATAGAGCCACTATTGTGTCACAATACAGGCAAAATCATGTCCAACAAAAGCTACTGTGATGTCACAATAGAGCCAATATTGTGTCACAATGCAGCCACTATTGTGTCACAATAAAGCATCTCCAGTGTCACAATAGAGCCACTAGTGTAACAATTAGACTGCCATTAGACTGCCACAATACAGCCACTATTGTGTCACAATAGTGCCGCCACTGAAACAATAGAGCCACTAGACTGTCAAAAGAGAAACACTGTTGCGTCACAACAGAGCCGCTAGTGTCATAATAGGGCATCAAGGGTGTCACAATAGAGCACCTTTATGTCACAGTAGAGCCACCATGGTGTCACAATAGGGCCACGTTAGTGTCCCAATAGAGCGACTAGTGTCACAATAGAGCCACTCTACTGTCATAATAGAAACACCGTTGTCTCACAATTGAGCCGCTAGTGTCACAATACAGCCCAGAGAGTGTCATAATGGAGCCCAGAGAGGGTCGCAATACAGCCACTTTAATATCACTCTCGAACACCTATAGTATCACAATAGAGTCACTAGTGTCACAGTAGTTCCACTAGAGTCTCCCAGCAGAGCCATTATTCTGTCACAATAGAGCCACTATTGTGTCACAATACAGCAGCTATAGTGTCACAATAGACACTGTAATGTCACAAGTGAGCCTCTATAATGTCATAATACAGGCACCATGGTCTCACAATAGAGCCACTTTTCTGTCACAATAGAGCCACTATTGTGTCACAATACAGGCAAAATCATGTCTACATACAGCCACTAGGATCTCAGAATAGAGCCACTCTACTGTAACAGCACACCCACTATTGTGTAACAATACAGCCACTATTGTGTCACAATAGTGCCGCCACTGAAACAATAGAGCCACTAGATTCTCAAAAGAGAAACACTATTGTGTCACAACAGAGCTGCTAGTGTCATAATAGGGTATGAAGGGTGTCACAATAGAGCACCTTTATGTCACAATAAAGCCACCGTAGAGTCACAATACAGCTGCTCTAAGGTAACAAGAGAGCGACTAGTGTCACAATAGAGCCACTCTACTGTCATAATAGAAACACCGTTGTCTCACAATTGAGCCGCTAGTGTCACAATATAGCCCAGAGAGTGTCACAATAGAGCCCCTAGAGTGTCACAATAGAGCCACTCTAATATCACTGTTGAACCACTATAGTACCATAATAGAGTCACCAGTGTCACAACTGTTCCACTAGAGTGTCCTAGCAGAGCCATTATTGTGTCACAATAGAGCAACTCTAGGCTCACAATAGAGCCACGTTACTGTCACAATAGCACCACTACTACTGCCACTGTAGTGTCACAGTGCATCCACTCTAGTGTCACAATAAAGCCGTTATTGTCTCACAATAAAACAACCATATTGCCGCAAACGGGCCACTATTGTGTCCTAATAGATCCGCTATTGTGTCACAATAGAGCCACTAGAGGGTCACAATGGAGTCCTCTATTGTCACAAGAGAGCAACTAGAATTTCACAAAAGAGCCACTATTGTGTCACAATAAAGCCACCATTGTGTCACAATCAAGCAACTGCAGTGTCACAATAGAGCCACTAGTGTAACAATTAGACTGCCATTAGACTGCCACAATACAGCCACTATTGTGTCACAATAGTGCCGCCACTGAAACAATAGAGCCACTAGACTCTCAAAAGAGAAACACTGTTGCGTCACAACAGAGCTGCTAGTGTCATAATAGGGCCCCTACAATGTCACAATAGAGCACCTTTATGGCACAGTAGAGCCACCAGGGTGTCACATTAGAGCCACGTTAGTGTCCCAATAGAGCGACTAGAGTCACAATAGAGCCACTCTACTGTCATAATAGAAACACCGTTGTCTCACAATTGAGCCGCTAGTGTCACAATACAGCCCAGAGAGTGTCACAAAGGAGCCCAGAGAGTGTCACAAAGGAGCCCAGAGAGTGTCGCAATAGAGCCACTTTAACATCACTCTCGAACCCCTATAGTATCACAATAGAGTCACTAGTGTTGCAACAGTTCCACTAGAGTGTCCCAGCAGAGCCATTATTGTGTCACAGTCAAGCCACTCCAGGCTCACAATACAGCCACTCTAGGGTCATAGTAGGGCCACTATACTGTCACAATAGCGTCACTATAGTGTCACAATAGTGCCACTAGAGTGTCAAAGTACATCCACTGCAGTGTCACAGTACATCCACTCTAGTGTCACTTTATTAATGTGTCACTTTATTGTGACACAATGAAACAACTATAGGGCCACACGTGAGCCACTATTGTGTCCTAATAGATCCGCTATTGTGTCACAATACAGCCACTAGAGGGTCACAATGGAGTCACTCTATTGTCTCAATACAGCCACTATTGTGTCACAGTACAGCAGCTATAGTGTCACAACTGAGCCACTGTAATCTCACAAGTGAGCCACTGTTATCTCACAAGAGAGCCACTAGTGTCACAATCGAGCTACTGCAGCTCCACAATACAACCACCATTGTGTCACAATAGAGCCACTATAATGTCACAAGAGGGCCACAATGCTGTCACAATAGAGTCACTATTGTGTCACAATACAGGCAAAATCATGTCCAACAAAAGCTACTGTGATGTCACAATAGAGCCAATATTGTGTCACAATGCAGCCACTATTGTGTCACAAGAAAGTATCCAGTGTCACAATAGAGCCACCAGTGTAACAATTAGACTGCCATTATACTGCCAAAATACAGCCACTATTGTGTCACAATAGTGCCGCCACTGAAACAATAGAGCCACTAGACTGTCAAAAGAGAAACACTGGTGCGTCACAACAGAGCCGCTAGTGTCATAATAGGGCCTCTAGGGTGTCACAATAGAGCACCTTTATGGCACAGTAGAGCCACCATCGTGTCACAATAGAGCCACGTTAGTGTCCCAATAGAGCGACTAGAGTCACAATAGAGCCACTCTACTGTCATAATAGAAACACCGTTGTCTCACAATTGAGGCGCTAGTGTTACAACAGAGCCCAGAGAGGGTCGCAATAGAGCCACTTTAATATCACTCTCGAACCACTATAGTATCACAATAGAGTCACTAGTGTCACAGCAGTTCCACTAGAGTGTCCCAGCAGAGCCATTATTCTGTCACAATAGAGCCACTATTGTGTCACAATACAGCAGCTATAGTGTCACAATAGACACTGTAATGTCACAAGTGAGCCTCTATAATGTCATAATACAGGCACCATGGTCTCTCAATAGAGACACTATTCTGTCACAATAGAGCCACTATTGTGTCACAATACAGGCAAAATCATGTCTACATACAGCCACTAGGATCTCATAATAGAGCCACTCTACTGTAACAGTACACCCACTATTGTGTAACAATACAGCCACTATTGTGTCACAATAGTGCCGCCACTGAAACAATAGAGCCACTAGATTCTCAAAAGGTAAACACTATTGTGTCACAACAGAGCTGCTAGTGTCATAATAGGGTATGAAGGGTGTCACAATAGAGCACCTTTATGTCACAATAAAGCCACCGTAGAGTCACAATACAGCTGCTCTAAGGTAACAAGAGAGCGACTAGTGTCACAATAGAGCCACTCTACTGTCATAATAGAAACACCGTTGTCTCACAATTGAGCCGCTAGTGTCACAATATAGCCCAGAGAGTGTCACAATAGAGCCCCTAGAGTGTCACAATAGAGCCACTCTAATATCACTGTTGAACAACTATAGTACCATAATAGAGTCACCAGTGTCACAACTGTTCCACTAGAGTGTCCTAGCAGAGCCATTATTGTGTCACAATAGAGCCACTCTAGGCTCACAATAGAGCCACGTTACTGTCACAATAGCACCACTACTACTGCCACTGTAGTGTCACAGTGCATCCACTCTAGTGTCACAATAAAGCCGTTATTGTCTCACAATAAAACAACCATATTGCCGCAAAAGGGCCACTATTGTGTCCTAATAGATCCGCTATTGTGTCACAATAGAGCCACTAGAGGGTCACAATGGAGTCCTCTATTGTCACAAGAGAGCAACTAGAATGTCACAAAAGAGCCACTATTGTGTCACAATAAAGCCACCATTGTGTCACAATCAAGCAACTGCAGTGTCACAATAGAGCCACTAGTGTAACAATTAGACTGCCATTAGACTGCCACAATACAGCCACTATTGTGTCACAATAGTGCCGCCACTGAAACAATAGAGCCACTAGACTCTCAAAAGAGAAACACTGTTGCGTCACAACAGAGCCGCTAGTGTCATAATAGGGCCCCTACAATGTCACAATAGAGCACCTTTATGGCACAGTAGAGCCACCATGGTGTCACATTAGAGCCACGTTAGTGTCCCAATAGAGCGACTAGAGTCACAATAGAGCCACTCTACTGTCATAATAGAAACACCGTTGTCTCACAATTGAGCCGCTAGTGTCACAATACAGCCCAGAGAGTGTCACAAAGGAGCCCAGAGAGGGTCGCAATAGAGCCACTTTAACATCACTCTCGAACCCCTATAGTATCACAATAGAGTCACTAGTGTTGCAACAGTTCCACTAGAGTGTCCCAGCAGAGCCATTATTGTGTCACAGTCGAGCCACTCCAGGCTCACAATAGAGCCACTCTAGGGTCATAGTAGGGCCCCTATACTGTCACAATAGCGTCACTATAGTGTCACAATAGTGCCACTAGAGTGTCAAAGTACATCCACTGCAGTGTCACAGTACATCCACTCTAGTGTCACTTTATAAATGTGTCACATTATTGTGACACAATGAAACAACTATAGGGCCACACGTGAGCCACTATTGTGTCCTAATAGATCTGCTATTGTGTCACAATAGAGCCACTAGAGGGTCACAATGGACTCACTCTATTGTCACAACAACTACAGCAGCTATAGTGTCACAACTGAGCCACTGTAATCTCAAAAGTGAGCCACTGTTATCTCACAAGAGAGCCTCTAGTGTCACAATCGAGCTACTGCAGCTCCACAATACAGCCACCATTGTGTCACAATAGAGCCACTATAATGTCACAAGAGAGACACAATGCTGTCACAATAGAGCCACTATTGTGTCACAATACAGGCAAAATCATGTCCAACAAAAGCTACTGTGCTGTCACAATAGAGCCAATATTGTGTCACAAAGCACCCACTATTGTGTCACAATAAAGTCTCCAGTGTCACAATAGAGCCACCAGTGTAACAATTAGACTGCCATTATACTGCCAAAATACAGCCACTATTGTGTCACAATAGTGCTGCCACTGAAACAATAGAGCCACTAGACTGTCAAAAGAGAAACACTGTTGTGTCACAACAGAGCCGCTAGTGTCATAATAGGGCATCAAGGGTGTCACAATAGAGCACCTTTATGTCACAGTAGAGCCACCATGGTGACACAATATAGCCACTCTAAGGTAACAATAGAGCGACTGATGTAACAATAGAGCCACTCTACTGTCATAATAGAAACACCATTGTGTCACAACTGAGCCGCTAGTGTTACAACAGAGCCCCTAGAGTGTCGCAATAGAGCCACTTTAATATCACTGTTGAACCACTATAGTATCACAATAGAGTCTCTAGTGTCACAGCAGTTCCACTAGAGTGTCACAGCAGTTCCACTAGAGTGTCCCAGCAGAGCCATTATTGTGTCACAATAGAGCCACTCTAGGCTCACAATAGAGCCACGTTACTGTCACAATAGCACCACTAGAGTGTCACAATACTGCCACTATAGTGTCACAGTACTACCACTCTAGCCTCACAATAAAGCCATTATTGTGTCACAATGAAACAACTATAGTTCCACAGTAGAGCCGCTATTGTGTCGTAATAGATCCGCGATTGTGTCACAATAGAGCCACTAGAGGGTTACAATGGAGTCACTCTATTGTCACAAGAGAGAAACTGGACTGTCACAATACCGCAGCTATAGTGTCACAATAGAGACTCTGTAGTGCCACAAGTGAGGCACTGTAATGTCACAAGAGAGCCACTGTAATGTCACCATAGAGCTACTGCAGCTGCATAACGTAGCCACCATTGTGTCACAATAGAGCTGCTAGTGTCACAATAGAGCCACTAGTGTAACAATTAGACTGCCATTAGACTGCCACAATACAGCCACTATTGTGTCACAATAGTGCCGCCACTGAAACAATAGAGCCACTAGACTCTCAAAAGAGAAACACTGATGTGTCACAACAGAGCCGCTAGTGTCATAATAGGGCATCAAGGGTGTCACAATAGAGCACCTTCATATCACAATAGAGCCACCATGCTGTCACAATCGAGCCACGTTAGTGTCCCAATACAGCGACTAGTATCACAATAGAGCCACTCTACTGTCATAATAGAAACACCATTGTGTCACAATTGAGCCGCTAGTGTTACAATAGAGCCCAGAGAGTGTCATAATGGAGCCCAGAGAGGGTCGCAATACAGCCACTTTAATATCACTCTCGAACCCCTATAGTATCACAACCAGAGTCACTAGTGTCACAGCAGTTCCACTAGAGTGTCCCAGCAGAGCCATTATTGTGTCACAATAGAGCCACTATTGTGTCACAATACAGCAGCTATAGTGTCACAATAGACACTGTAATGTCACAAGTGAGCCTCTATAATGTCACAATACAGGCACCGTGGTCTCACAATAGAGCCACTATTGTGTCACAATACAGGCAAAATCATGTCTACATACAGCCCCTAGGATCTCATAATAGAGCCACTCTACTGTAACAGTACACCCACTATTGTGTCACAATACAACCACTATTGTGTCACAACAGATAATGAAATGTCACAAGTGAGCCACTGTAATGTCACAATAGAGCCGCTATTGTGTCACAATAGAGCCACTAGAGGGTCACAATGGAGTCCTCTATTGTCACAAGAGAGTAACTAGAGTGTCACAAAAGAGCCACTATTGTGTCACAACTGAGCCACTGTAATCTCACAAGTGAGCCACTGTTATCTCACAAGAGAGCCACTAGTGTCACAATCGAGCTACTGCAGCTCCACAATACAGCCACCATTGTGTCACAATAGAGCCACTATAATGTCACAAGAGAGGCCACAATGCTGTCACAATAGAGCCACTATTGTGTCACAATACAGGCAAAATCATGTCCAACAAAAGCTACTGTGATGTCACAATAGAGCCAATATTGTGTCACAATGCAGCCACTATTGTGTCACAATCAAGCATCTCCAGTGTCACAATAGAGCCACTAGTGTAACAATTAGACTGCCATTAGACTGCCACAATACAGCCACTATTGTGTCACAATAGTGCCGCCACTGAAACAATAGAGCCACTAGACTCTCAAAAGAGAAACACTGTTGTGTCACAACAGAGCCGCTAGTGTCATAATAGGGCCTCTAGGGTGTCACAATAGAGCACCTTTATGTCACAGTAGAGCCACCATGGTGTCACAATAGAGCCACGTTAGTGTCCCAATAGAGCGACTAGAGTCACAATAGAGCCACTCTACTGTCATAATAGAAACACCGTTGTCTCACAATTGAGCCGCTAGTGTCACAATAGAGCCCAGAGAGTGTCATAATGGAGCCCAGAGAGGGTCGCAATACAGCCACTTTAATATCACTCTCGAACACCTATAGTATCACAATAGAGTCACTAGTGTCACAGCAGTTCCACTAGAGTCTCCCAGCAGAGCCATTATTGTGTCACAATAGAGCCACTATTGTGTCACAATACAGCAGCTATAGTGTCACAATAGACACTGTAATGTCACAACACAATGTCACAAGTGAGCCTCTATAATGTCATAATACAGGCACCATGGTCTCACAATAGAGCCACTATTCTGTCACAATAGAGCCACTATTGTGTCACAATACAGGCAAAATCATGTCTACATACAGCCACTAGGATCTCATAATAGAGCCACTCTACTGTAACAGTACACCCACTATTGTGTAACAATACAGCCACTATTGTGTCACAATAGTGCCGCCACTGAAACAATAGAGCCACTAGATTCTCAAAAGAGAAACACTATTGTGTCACAACAGAGCTGCTAGTGTCATAATAGGGTATGAAGGGTGTCACAATAGAGCACCTTTATGTCACAATAAAGCCACCGTAGAGTCACAATACAGCTGCTCTAAGGTAACAATAGAGCGACTAGTGTCACAATAGAGCCACTCTACTGTCATAATAGAAACACCGTTGTGTCACAATTGAGCCGCTAGTGTCACAATATAGCCCAGAGAGTGTCACAATAGAGCCCCTAGAGTGTCACAATAGAGCCACTCTAATATCACTGTTGAACCACTATAGTACCATAATAGAGTCACCAGTGTCACAACTGTTCCACTAGAGTGTCCTAGCAGAGCCATTATTGTGTCACAATAGAGCAACTCTAGGCTCACAATAGAGCCACTATACTGTCACAATAGCACCACTACTCCTGCCACTGTAGTGTCACAGTGCATCCACTCTAGCGTCACAATAAAGCCGTTATTGTCTCACAATAAAACAACCATATTGCCGCAAAAGGGCCACTATTCTGTCCTAATAGATCCGCTATTGTGTCACAATAGAGCCACTAGAGGGTCACAATGGAGTCCTCTATTGTCACAAGAGAGCAACTAGAATGTCACAAAAGAGCCACTATTGTGTCACAACGTAGCCACCAATGTGTCACAATAAAGCATCTCCAGTGTCACAAAAGAGCCACTAGTGTAACAATTAGACTGCCATTAGACTGCCACAATACAGCCACTATTGTGTCACAATAGTGCCGCCACTGAAACAATAGAGCCACTAGACTCTCAAAAGAGAAACACTGTTGCATCACAACAGAGCCGCTAGTGTCATAATAGGGCCCTTACAATGTCACAATAGAGCACCTTTATGGCACAGTAGAGCCACCATGGTGTCACATTAGAGCCACGTTAGTGTCCCAATAGAGCGACTAGAGTCACAATAGAGCCACTCTACTGTCATAATAGAAACACCGTTGTCTCACAATTGAGCCGCTAGTGTCACAATACAGCACAGAGAGTGTCACAAAGGAGCCCAGAGAGTGTCGCAATAGAGCCACTTTAACATCACTCTCGAACCCCTATAGTATCACAATAGAGTCACTAGTGTTGCAACAGTTCCACTTGAGTGTCCCAGCAGAGCCATTATTGTGTCACAGTCGAGCCACTCCAGGCTCACAATAGAGCCACTCTAGGGTCATAGTAGGGCCACTATACTGTCACAATAGCGTCACTATAGTGTCACAATAGTGCCACTAGAGTGTCAAAGTACATCCACTGCAGTGTCACAGTACATCAACTCTAGTGTCACTTTATTAATGTGTCACATTATTGTGACACAATGAAACAACTATAGGGCCACACGTGAGCCACTATTGTGTCCTAATAGATCCGCTATTGGGTCACAATAGAGCCACTAGAGGGTCACAATGGAGTCACTCTATTGTCTCAATACAGCCACTATTGTGTCACAATACAGCAGCTATAGTGTCACAACTGAGCCACTGTAATCTCACAAGTGAGCCAATGTTATCTCACAAGAGAGCCTCTAGTGTCACAATCGAGCTACTGCAGCTCCACAATACAGCCACCATTGTGTCACAATAGAGCCACTATAATGTCACAAGAGAGCCACAATGCTGTCACAATAGAGCCACTATTGTGTCACAATACAGGCAAAATCATGTTCAACAAAAGCTACTGTGATGTCACAATAGAGCCAATATTGTGTCACAATGCAGCCACTATTGTGTCACAATAAAGTCTCCAGTGTCACAATAGAGCCACCAGTGTAACAATTAGACTGCCCTTATACTGCCAAAATACAGCCACTATTGTGTCACAATAGTGCCGCCACTGAAACAATAGAGCCACTAGACTGTCAAAAGAGAAACACTGTTGTGTCACAACAGAGCCGCTAGTGTCATAATAGGGCATCAAGGGTGTCACAATAGAGCACCTTTCTGTCACAGTAGAGCCACCATGGTGACACAATAGAGCCACTCTAAGGTAACAATAGAGCGACTGATGTAACAATAGAGCCACTCTACTGTCATAATAGAAACACCATTGTGTCACAACTGAGCCGCTAGTGTTACAACAGAGCCCCTAGAGTGTCGCAATAGAGCCACTTTAATATCACTCTCGAACCACTATAGTATCACAATAGAGTCTCTAGTGTCACAGCAGCTCCACTAGAGTGTCCCAGCAG